>JAASAO010000034.1:0-45788 GCA_017311375.1 Mytilus coruscus | reverse complement strand
TACTAGGTTAAGTGCATCTATCCCATCGAAATTGAAATAAAGGATGCATCAGATACACTTAAGTCTGCCTCATATCTTGACTTAAATATAGAAAAATGACAATGAGGGTCGGTTGAGAACAAAACTTTACGACAAAAGAGATGATTTCAGCTACCCAAATGTGCGACTTTCCATTTCTACGTAGCAACATTGTAACAACGCGTGCATATGGAGTATACATCTCCCATTTTTGAATGTTTGTAATGTCTATACCGGTAAAGTCTTGTTTATCCTCTTAATGAAAACTTCCGGTCAGGTTACATTTTTGAAAATTTACATAACAAATGGTTAATGAATGTGGTGATGTCTTAGGGTTAGATTACCAATCCTTCATTGCGTAATGCCTAATCACTTATTTTATAGGAGTAACACGACGGGTGTCATACATGTGGAGCAGGATCTGCTTGCCCTTCCGGAGCACATGAGATACCCCAGGTGTTTGGTGGGGTTCTTTGTGCTCAGTCTTTGGTTATCTATGTTGTGTTTTGTATAATGTTGTTTGTCTTTTGGTCGTTTTACTTTTCTTGCCATGTCATTGCCAGTTTATTTTACTAATGTGTTTGAATGTCCCTTTGTATCTTCCGCTCTCTTTTATAGACAGTAATAAGATTTGGAAGAATCCTTCCGATTACCATTGTGAAAAATATATTTGTATGAACCAAGCTTTTCGTAGTAATGATAAGTGGAACCAGCTTCTTTGATAGTTAAAGGTATGCTAGTCATCAAAATAAAATCCGATGTTACACCTGCAAATGTGCGATGTACTTATAAGTCTAAAACAAATTAAATGTCTAAAGGCAGAAGTGTGTAAACTGGTGAAGAGAAACAATAGAAAAGTAACTCTTATGTAGATTGTTAACGTCGGTAACCAATGTATATAAGATTACTTTTCAAAACTGCAATCACATAATAAAAAGTTAAAATGATGCAACAGATAAGGGGCATTCAAAATTTATATCGAAGAAAAACTGCCGATTGCAAAAACAAAATACAACGAACGGACAAACAAATCAACAAAACACGACAAAGAAAAAAAAGGAGCACCCATCTCCACCCAAAACATGCTTTTGATATATACATTCAAATCATTTTTTTTGTGTTCATTGTTTATCGAGGAGCTGCTGTAAAGCATCTTACAACATAGTTTTGTTTGTAAATCTTATTACATAAACTCTAAGAAAAGGAATCAGGTATTGACAATTCCTTTGGCATATAATTCCACGGCACTTACCACAACGAACAAGCATAGGTCCGTACAATCTTCCTTTGGAATTTCAACTTATGATGAAGAACCGGTTCTTCTTTCACTGTATTGGATACCAAAATCACATGAGTGTTACATCATAATGCTTGGTCTGCCAAAACTCACGAAATCATTTTCAACTTTATTAACTTTTATTTTATCAGCAATCAAAGCCTGACCTTCAGAACTACTGTGAAACTAGCTACTTTAGGGTGTGTGAATAAGATGTGGATACTAAAACTTTTCTTTTAGAACCATAAAATATAAGCATCTTTCCTCTTGCAATAGTACACAATAGTTGACCTCTACCCTTTACACTAGTATTTAATTATAAATAAACTGTTTACAATACTCAGACTTTTCCGAAATACTCAGAATGTTCAACCCCAGAAATATATTACCTCAGCTGCATTTGACAAAACCCTTCGAAAGTTTGTGTCCTCAATGTTCTTCTTCAACTTCATACTTTATTTGATCTTTTAACATTTTTGATTTGGGCGTCACTGATGAGTCTTCTGTAGACGAGACCCGCGCCTGGCGTACAACACTCTAATCCCGGCATATATGGTGAGTTTATATGAAAGGTGTAGTGCATGCGTAGAAAATGTACCGTATCATATCAATTATGGAAAAGAAATAAAATCAGTATATACCAAGTTTTTCAATGGAATCTGAAGTTTAATGAAGTTGAGATATACATTTTGTGGGTGTATCATTGGCTTTTACAGATCGAGAGACCAATAATGGAACTAATCGTTAATAAAAGAAGCGAATGGAATAATAAGAACAAAATACAAGACGAAACTGTATGATACATTGATTTATTAATATATTTTAGGCGAAAATCTATCCATAACATATTGATAAAAGTAACAGTTACAGTAAGAATATCTATAATGTTGGACAGCAATATAATATAAAAGGTGTAGATATTGTACCGTATTATATCAATAATGGAAAAGAAATTCAAACTGTATACACAACGTTTGCCAGTGGAATCTGAAGTTTACGGAAGTTTAATTATAACTTTAGTGGATACATCCTTGGCTATATATTTACCGATCAAGAGACCAATAATTGAACTAATTGCTAATGAAAATAAAAGAATGGAAAAATAAGAACAACGATACAACATGAAAATGCATTGATTTATTGATAAATTCTTAATTTTCGAACTCTTTCACTGCTATTTGGACGTACATCAATTAGCATTTTTTATATACAAGAATACCCAATCATTTTGCTTACAAATATGAAAACCGTATTTTTTGTATGTTGATCAATAAATTCCCATATATGACATTAAATTATTAAACAAAAGGTTTACTATCAATAAAATACAAGTAAAAGCTGTAATTGCAAACCGATGCTCCTCGAACTGAACATTCATTGAGGACAACAGTTTTATTTCAAGGGTTCAATATTCTAGTATGCTTAGAGGATAAAACATTGCTTATTTTTCACCTGTATAAATGTGTTACAATTCATAGTGAGATAAATGTACCATCTTGAAACCAATTCAGAAAACAGTCAACATTTTAAGCAACAGTGACCTGTTGACCTCAAATCAATGGACTTATCCGTTCCTTTTTCCTCAATCTGTATAAGATGCATTCCAATCAAGCACGGAGACTCGAGTAACAATCCTGAAACCATTCCATATTTGCCTCTATTTTTGATAACAGTAACCTTGGTCTGATATATTGATCCTTAAAATCAGTAGTCTTCTTCCCTTCCTTAAACTTCCATCTGTATAAGTTCATTCCGATCAAGCAAGGAACTCAAGTTACCATAAGGAAACAATATGTTTAGAACACACGGAAGGACGATGCAAGCAATTAATGTATGCTTCGAAATTTTGTTTCGGGAACATAAAAAACTATGTCGAATAAATTAGAATCTAACTGCAGTTTAAAGAGCAAAATGAGTCAAAACAGAAAACACATATTTGATTGATGTTTGGTTGCAAGTGACATGAGTTTTGATGCTCTTGTTTAATCAATGGTAAATGATGTGAGAATATTTATAAGATGATAAAAGATTTTTAAATATAATTGCAAAACAGCAAATGTCACGTGATGAAATAGTATACAAGTAAATGCAGCAAAAGTAAATTAAGAGTAATAATCTTAAATGTGTCAAGTTTTTTTCAAATCACTATTATCTTCAACAAACTTCTTATCGGTAAACCGACAGCAGGTTTCCTGAGTTTGCATACACTGACTCACTGTTAAGTAATTCCTTAAGAGCACAATAACAAAACTCAAATTGCTCCTAAAATAGACAGCATATAAGGTTTATAGAATCAAGTTATTATTCATTTTCCGTTTTTTTTTTTTATATCATTTGTTTATCTTTTCTATTGTAATTAGTAATATTACATTGACACGGAAGTAAAACCTAATCCAATGAAAGAAAGCTAATAGTTTCATTTTCTTTTATGAATCCGGAAAAATATAACATCAGCTATGCGAAATGTTTATATTAATCAATTAACCTCTGATTTTATTCGGTTTTATTTTGACATTTTTTCAGGCACATTCACATCCAACTAAACGGGACCGCCTTATGTTCTTCCTAAAGTTCGAGTTTAAGATCCTCGTTTAAGGGTATGTAGTGAGTTTCAGATGTTTCTTTCTTTTTACTTTATGTTATCTAAATTGGTCCAAGTACGAGTACCATTTATTTTTTTCGATTTTTAAACGAAAAAAAAAAACAAACAAACTACCGGCAATTATAGACCTACATATACCTTACTTAGATGCATAACGATCAGAAGTAACTCCCACTTCAAATAGTTTTAGGGTTTTTAAACTTACAATACTGGACAAAATTGAGGTCGTCGAGTTTGAATTCGTCTTGCGACTTGTAAGATGTCAATTTCTTCATCTATTTCCATTTCTCTAAAACTAAGTCCAAAGTTACAAATATGCCACATCTCGTACAACCATCCCTAAATAAAATGTGGTTCATTATGCTAATTTTAATTATTTCAGCCATGCACGTATTTCAAAAAAATAAAAACGTGGTGATTGAGAGAATAATCGGTTTATCTATCAAAAGCTCCCAAAATTACTTCAGACTTTGATATACAGTCTGTTCATAATTTTCACACGTGTTTGTTGGCTCTGATTGACCTAAATTTTGACATATCATAAAGACGCATGTCTACTGTTTTATTAAAGTAAGAAGATGTCGTATGATTGCCAATGAGACAATAATCCACCAGTTTATTAATATCTATTTGTTTAATGTCAAGCGGCAGATATTATATAGAATTAAAATTTGTTTGGTTTTATTCCCTCTTTGTTGATATATGTTAAAAACTCCTTCGAGTAGTAACACTAATTTTTCAAATAGTTATTTATGAAGACTTTTGCGGTTTTCAATTTTTAGTTTAAATGTCAAGGAGACACTTTTACTTCTTAAATAAAAATGAAATAAGCATATTAAATATTTTCATTATGTTTTAAATAAATACACTGGCTCTAGAGACCTCAACACTTAGATGATGAATAATACGGCCTCTTGTTAGCTTTTATTTGTACGTATTATTTTTTTCTCAATGATTTATGTGGATTAATAAAATATCAAATTTGATTTGTCAATTTGTTAATTTCGGTTATCTTGTTAATGTATTTTATAATTTGATTTATTTATGGATATTATAAGACAGAATTCCAATGTATAAAATTATAAAATTTCACTGAATTCGTTTCTTGTATATATATATATCCGGAAATGACACATGCTACAAAAATACAGAGTAAAGTGGAATTTAGATTGTGAATTCAATTTTCAGTATGAAATTTTATAATAGATATTCATCATTAATCATTCTTCAATATAACCAAGACACAGTCAACATCTCGCCCGTTTGGTAAGGAAAGAAAGAGGCGCATCTATTAAAGTCATATGAAACAAGTTTCTTGTACAGTCAGGATTCTACTTCAAAATTATTTCTCCATTACGCCACCTTATTTTTATAATCGTATAAATGGAAGCCATTGTAGTGATGACGCGCTGTCAATTTAGATCTTGAAAACCGATAAATTTATCCACATAGCATCATTACGATCCTTATATGCCAGTTGTACTTTAAAAAAACAAACGTATCTACTAGCTATTTAGCATCATAAAGGTAATTTTATGCATATGGTCAACTTAAAACTATTGTCTTATCGGTTGTCAGGTGGAATTTTCGAAATATCAAAATATTCAAAAAAATTCTAATTAAATATTTCGTGGAAGGAAGACTAAACATTTTCAGAGGTTGAAGACTAATTATCCTAGATAACACACACAAAAATGAAGTTTTTTTTAAATTATGCATTTTAAGATCCACTTGAAAAGTCTGTCGTCAAGTACTTTAGTAAAAATTTGTTTATTTTAACATTACTACTCTGTTGTTATGACTCATTAGAAAGGTATTTCACTTGACCCATATATTTCATTTTTTAGTATTGTAAATTTTAATGTTATTATATCAACCTAGAGGCTAAACATATAAAAATAATAGAATCTGAAGTGAAGATATATCAAATATTTTTCTTTTATACGTTTTCAAGACAGAATAATCAACTCAAACACGCCTAATAAGGTGGTGTACTCGACTTTCTCTTTTCGATGAAATTATTGCCCATTTTGGAGATTTTTTCCAAAATCTGTCGGTGGCACAGATGCAAATTAATGCTTTAAAAGATCAATTTATTATCTTTCTTTGAAATTTTTTCGGCGGAATTTATGCTTATGCACAAAAGATCCACATGTATTTTCACCTACCACAATCGACTGTTTTGTGAAAATTTGTCTAAAATTTAAAAGTTTACAAATATCTCGAAGCTCCACCATAATTTAAGTAAAAACATATATATAAGATGAATAAAATCCTAAATTAGGCACATTCATTAAACTTTAAAGCCCATAGAAACAGATGTAAAAATTCAAATTTACCAACTTGTCCTTTTACCTTCTCTTACAAAGAAACTCTTTTGTTTAATTTCAACTGGTTTTCGCCTATTGTAATTTTAATGTTATCGAAATTATTGCACCAAATGCATGCATATACTAAACTAAGTCCTGCATGCAAGTTTTTTTATATATTATGAATCTATAACGTACTATCGACAAATGATATTTAATTCAATGATTGATGATCGCAAGTTAACTAACTTTCGAGTTTGTTGCCGGAGATTACCGGATCGTGACATTGATAAGCAACCAACACAGAGCATGTGGAGCATGTGCAAATAAGTGAATTCATAAAGCCATGATGATTATTTTTCATATTTTTCCATGCGTTCCCATTTGTTAATCAAATTTTTCCTGATAATTAGTATAAGTAGGAATATAGATTTTGGCTTACATACCTTCACTACATTTTGAACCACGATATCCAGCTTTACAACCGCCAACTATCCGACAATTTCCTCAAAATGATCACAAGACTCGTTTTGCAATTGCTACATGACATAGAACAGTTTTTTCCATAGGTTCCTTTGCCACATGCTAAAAATACAAATGTCGGTGAAATTCAGAAACAGATTTAATTTTGTTCTCAATTAGTTAATTCCAGCCTTGAACAAAATTATTATAACAAACAAATAACTAGAAGTTGAGGTTTATGAGTAGCTAAATTGATATCTGATTCAGTTTTTGTTAACTTTGTTGTGCCTGTTTTTGGATATTTTGATACCATTTCTAAACAAAAATTCAGCTGCACATTTCATGTAATATACTTTTCCTAACAAAGGTGCATTTATTTAATGATCAATATTATTCATTTGCATTTACTTCCTGATACACTCACAGTTGCAACCACTTGTTCTTGCAATATTATCAACTTTTATTCTCTTTGACATGTTATATATTGTTTTCGGAAACAAAGCGAACTTACCATGATTGCATTTTGCCCGCGCCATCCGGATTTACATACTCCCAATGGATCACAAGTTCCATTGAAATGGTCACAATTTTCGGATATGCAATTTGTACATTTTGAAGACAGTCTTTCCCAAATGTTCTCTCTCACATTCTAGATAATAAAACAGATAATTGTTATTCTAAAAACTAAATTCAGTACAAATACCACATAAAACACAGATATTAGAAAACATTATGTTATAATAATATCAGAATGAACTACAAACAAAATATGTACATTACATGCCACTTACTTTGATTGATTTTTATGTTTGTATGATATATATCGTGTTATGATTATTACGATAATTGCCGCTTTTGAGTTACCATTTATATAGGAGTTCTTATTTACTATAACCATCAAAACCTGGTTGTTAAATGTTAATTTCTACATTTAGGCTAAACTAAAACAAAATAAATTTCAGAATTTTCCTGACAATAAATTCGGAACAAATTCTTCGTGGTTGTCTAACTGTTTATATGTTTACTTATAAAGTATACGAACAATCTTTTGTATAGTATTATAGCATAAAAATTCGTGAATATTGTCTCGAGAAGATTTTGATATTGCACGATTTCATGAGTCCAATATATATCCTTTACGATGGATTATATTCACCAATATTCATGCAATACTTTTTGTATAGCAAATTTTGAAAACCTATTTCAAACACATTTCTGTCACTGATGAAACCGATAATTTTAACCATATTTGCACCAGTGCAATATCATAAAATACCGCGAAAACAAATCCACAGAAATATATCTTTAGAGCAATAAACAGTCTTCAACAATGGACAGGTGTCTCACAACATATCAAGCTCTATCATCCTGAGTCTATTATATATATATAGTGAATACATTTAATTAAAACAATCAAAGATTTTCATTCAGCACACAATTATGACACACGACAACTACTGACAAGGTTCCTGACTTAGGACAGGTACGTGAAAATGGCTATGTTAACCTATTTATTTTGAATGGTTTATTATTACTGTAACTATTGTTACAGAATGATAATTAGTATATGGATACCATTTCTAAATAGAAAATTTAGCTGCACATGTCAAGTTATATACTTTTCCTAAGGTGCATTTATTTAATGATCAATATTATTCAGTTGCAGTTGCTTCCTGATACACTCACAGTTGCAAACAGCTGTTTTTGCAATATTATCAACTTTTTATTGTCTTTTGACATGTTATATATTGTTTTCGGGAAACAAAGCGAACTTACCATGATTGCATTTTGGCCCGCGCCATCCGGATTTACATACTCCCAATGGATCACAAGTTCCATTGAAATGGTCACAATTGTCGGATATGCAATTTGTACATTTTGAAGACAGTCTTTCCCAAATGTTCCTTTTCACATTCTAGATAATAAAACAGATAATTGTTATTCCAAAAAACTAAATTCAGTATGAAAATATCACAAAACACAGATATTAGAAAACATTATGTTATAATAATATCAGAATGAACTACATAGTTTGTATGATATATATCGTATTATGATAATTACAATAACCGCTTTTGATTTTCCATTGACATACGAGTTTTATTTACTATAACCATCAAAACCTGGTTGTCAAATGTGTAAATTTCTACATTTAGTCTAAACTAAAACAAACGAATGTTCAGAATTTTCCTGACAATAAATTCGGAACAAATTCTTCGTGGTTGTCTAACTGTTTATATGTTTACTAATAAAGTAAACGCACAATCTTTATATATAGTGTTATTGCAAAAATTTGAATGTTGTCTCAAGAAGATTTTGATATTGCACGATTTCGAGTCCAATATATATCCTTTACGAGGATAATATTCACCAATATTCATGCAATACCCTTTTTGTATAGCAAATTTTGAAAACCTATTTCAAACACATTTCTGTCACTGATGAAACCGATAATTTTAACCATATTTGCACCAGTGCAATATCATAAAATACCGCCGCGAAAACAAACCACAGAAATACATCTTAATAGCAATACACAGTCTTCAACAATGGACAGGTGTCTCCACAACTTATCAAGCTCTATATCATCCCGAGTCTATTATATATATATAGTGAATACATTTAATTAAAACAATCAAAGATTTTCATTCAGCACACAATTATGACACACGACAACTACTGACAAGGTTCCTGACATGGGACAGGTACGTGAAAATGGCTATGTTAACCTATTTATTTTGAATGGTTTGTCATTATTACTGTAACTATTGTTACAGAATGATAAATAGTATATGGATACCATTTCTAAACAGAAATTCAGCTGCACATTTCATATAATATACTTTTCCTAATAGAAGTGCATTTATTTAATGATCAATATTATTCAGTTGCAGTTGTTTCCTGATACACTCACAGTTGTCAGAATATGACAGTTGTTTTCCATTTGTTAGATGTGTTTGAGCTTGTGATTTTGCCATTTTATAAAGGACTTTCCGTTTTTGAATTTCCCTTGGAGTTCTGTATTTTTGTTATTTAATTTTTTCTTATTAAGTCTTTGATTTCGAATCAGGACCACACAATTCCTTAGGACAAATACCGTTCCTCGTTCTCACATATTTCCATCCTAACAGTGCCATTCAAACTTGCATTACCATAGGTACTGGCACTGCAGCCTACATAAACAATTCTATATGAATATTGCCTAATCTGTTTTCAATAAATGGATTCTTTCCTATCATTTAGCAGTGTATACCTGGCTTAAGAAAGTTTACGTTCTACGGCAGGTATGTGGGATGTCAAATGACCCGAATTCAGGATTGAAACACTGTGTTCAGAAGAAAACAAGTTTCCATTGTGAGCCATATGAACCAGAAAAAATAAAAATAAAGGGAGAATGAACTTATGATAAACATGAATAGGAAAATTGTTGTTTTTTTTTTTCTATGATATATATCATACAATAATTAATAATTGCCGCTTTTGATTTAACATTGACATACGAGTGCTTATTTACTATAACCATGCAAAACCTGGTTGACAAATGTAAATATCCTATCTTAAGTCAAAACTAAAACAAAATAATTTTCCTGACATTAAATTCTGAAGAAATTCTTCGTGGTTGTCTTACTTTTTACATGTTTATTTGAATAGGTTACTCAGAATTTATTTTATACAGTTTTATTGCATAAAAATTCGTGGATATTGTTTCGAGAAGATTTTGATATTGCACGAGCTTGCGAGTCCAAAAATATATATTCTACGAGGGAAATATTCACAAATATTCATGCATTACTTTTTGTATAGCAAATTTTGAAAACCTATTTCAAAAACATATTTGTCATTGATTATATTGATAATTGAAACTATATTTGCACTAGTGCAATGTCATAGAATAGAATAGAACAACGACTTTTGTTAAAAACAAATTAATAGAACATGATAACATTGTGCATTATATTGTACCTCAACCAATATAATCCATCAAGCAGAGCTATTGTGATTATATTGATGTCTCGGTTGAGACGGATGTGATATTGAAAAGCCATATCATATATACTTTATCATATACCTAAAAAAAGACGATGACGTTATACAGATAAGGGTTTCATAAAGCTTATGGAACAATGACCGATATCAATGAAGTGGCGTCATTTAGTTATGGATTTGATAAAGCCTATGCAATTGTGACTGATATCGGTATCATCACGTATGACTGATACATAATTGCCATATATTGCATTACATATAGAATTTAATTGTATTTACAACTAAGTATTTAATACAATAAGATGAAATTGCTGTCTGTTTAACCGAGTAGAGAAAAATATGAAGAGCACTTTCATGATATAAAGTTACAGTATTTTATTTATATTAGTAATCACACTGTGTGAAAATGATTTTGAACCACATTTTGAAAGTTAATCTACTCATGCAACCTTAATTCTGCATCTGATGTGACGGGAAGTATGAGTGTTTATTGTTCAATAAAATTGTATTGATGTTGTAAAAGCATCGTCAAAAGCTAACAAATAAACAAAAGAATCACTAAAATGGACACAATAAAGACGAACATTAATTCACGTGTTCAAAGTTTGAGAGAAATATGAAAATACAGGAAATGTAAGTGTATATCATGTAAAGTGACTTTGAAACGGATATATACATAATTTGTCAATGATAAATGGATGTCTCATCGGTAACAAAAACGCCTCTCAATATCATTGTTTGTTAACACGTGATTTCCTATGTTAGCATTTGTAAGCATTAAATTCTTTATGTCAGGACAACACAGTTTCATGTTTATTTGTTATCTAAAAATTGAAAGCAAAATTAAGTAATATGGACAGTGTAAGATAGGATGCATAAATGTGTTCTACAGCCTTTATCTTCAATTTAGTCATATTTTACACGATACTTTCAGATATATTCATATTCAATATGACGAAAATATAAACCACATAAAAGTTTTATGAAATTCATTACGTAATCAACTTTTAAGGTAACTATGAGTTTTGTTCGATTAAGTTACTGCATATCCTTTCCTAAAATACATAAATGGTTGTGTTTCTATCGTATCATGCTTATTTGTGTCTTACAAAAGAGAGGCGATACCAAAGGGATATTCAAACTCATAAGTCAAAAATAAACTGACAACGCCATGGCCAAAAAGAAAAAGAAAAACAGAGAAACAACAGTACACAAAACAACAGAAAACCAAAGACTGAGCAACACGAACCCATCAAACACTGGGGTGCTCCAGGATAAGCAGATCCTGCTCCACATGTAGCACCCGTCGTGTTGTTCATTTAAGTAAAACCCGATGATATGTCTAATTCGGTAGGTCATCGGGGAAAGGACGAGATTGTAGTAAAATTTATGAAGGGATGATTTCAAATTCACCCTTTGAACTCTTCGTTTAATAGATACAGGAAGATGTGGTGAGTGCCACTGAGACAACTCTCCATCCAAATAACAATTTATAAAAGTAAACCAGGTCAATGTACGGCCTTCAACACGGAGCCTTGGCTCACACCGAACAACAAGCTATAAAGGCCCCAAAATTACTAGTGTAAAACCATTCAAACGGAAAACCAACGGTCTAGTCTATATAAAAACGAGAAACGCGTATAAATTACATAAACAAACGACAACTACTGTACATCAGATTCCTGACTTAGGACAGGTGCAAACATTTGCAGCGGGATTAAACGTTTTAATGGTACCAAACCTCCCTTTTTCTGAAACAATAGTATAACATCACAACATAGAAAACACACGATAAAATATCAATTGGAAGGCTTAACTCAATCAAAAACGTAAATTAACACACTATGAACGAATAAATTCGATCTGTGATACCTGAAAGTAAATACATAGTTAATAAAGTATTAGGGACAAACATTCAAGGCCAAAAAGCAAACAAACAAGTCCAAACAAAGCCATGGCAAGACACCACCGTGAAATATTTAACCCTTAGAAAATAATCACTTTTGAAAAACCGGTTTTCATAATATATACAGGTAAATGAAAATAACTTTGTCGTTTTAGGTATACTACTTCTGTCTATATAAAATCTTCCAATAATTAGGAATACCAAGAAAGGTCTGTCATATAAAACTTATTTAACACTAGATACATAAGGGTGAATATCAACAATAAAACTTCCTGTACAGATTTAAGGAGAATAATCTTGATGTTCATACAAATAGTATGAAGAAGTGAAAATTAGTAGATATTCCAAATAATCAAAGTTGGTATACAGACAAGATCCATATTAATATAAAATAACAAAAAAAGTATTAAAAATAGTATCAACAGGTCGAATTAACAAGAAAGTACGATTTGAGAGTACCACTAGCTAGTTAAAAGCCAAAAACAATTAATAAAAAATCATGCATCAGAGACTAAAATCAACTAAAACACATCCAAGGGATTTAGTATTTTAACGTCATGAACAGTCAGAGTAGACATGACTTGTGCAATGCAAAAATAAATGTATCGACAGGTAGTAGGATAGTGAGGAGCTACTTCTTTAGAGATAAAAATTAACGTGTGTGTCTCTAAACATCCCGCCTCAAAAGAAGATACAATTTAGTTATGTTTTAATTTGCTAATGACAAAATCGATATTAGTGCCAATGTAAACTATATTCAGAGATCTAATTACAATATTGGTACGATAACCCTTATACTTATAAGTTTGTTTGTGCCGATAGTGTAATTTATGGTACAGAACCTGACAATTTATATATTTAGAGAATTTGGATTATTTAACGAAAAATATCATCCAGATAACGGTAGGTATTGTTGAATGTATCAACTAAATATAACAATGATGGGTCTTTACTGAGTTTGGTCATAAACTGAGATTCATAAATATAGAAATAAATTCTATTAAAGGGCACAGTTAGTGCCCATAGGAATACCTACTACCTGACGATACACTTTATCGCCGAAACGTACATAAATGTTATCTAGCAGAAAATTTAAAGCTTCAATCATATCCTCACATTTCCAGTAAGTGTTTCTAGCATACTTTCCTTTTCGTTACAGAAAAGGCTTTACAGAAAATAAAATTACAATGAGATTTTTCGAAAGACCATTTTATCAAATACAAAAACTTTTTCTTTATAAGATTGTGTGGAAGTGTAGTGTAGAGTAGAAAATCATAACTGTCAACAGAATTATAAAGACCATCAAACGCATGTATTTTATCTAAAACCTCTAAAGAATTTTTACCACTCCAAAAATAATTAATACCATTATTTTCATAAGCTTTATTATATAGGTTAATAACCAGTTCTTTGATAGTAGTAAGGAGGTAGTTAGAAGAACTGATATATTAGTAGAACACTTACTCGATGCGGAGATGAAACGGAAATTAAATGGTTTTTGTGTAATTTCGGTAACCAGTACATGGTAGGGACTTTCAAATGTTCGGAAGATGCTTTAAGTTGGGTAGTGGCAGTGGTATGCTTATTAACGATTTGACTCTCTGTGGTGCGAACGAACCTGAATGTAGAGGAATTGATAATTTCGTTTTGAAGAACGTGTAGTATTTGCGTCACACCACCACTACATTATTGGCTGCCTTGTCTGCCGGTACGAACACAAACCGCTCTGCGAGTACCTTGAGTTTATTTTTATTCTACAAATGGGAATATCATGGATCCTATTATTAATTTCAGAATTGTTTTCTAAATGAGATATTCGAATATTAACATAATTTTATTCAAATAAATGTCTAAAGATTTTTATCCGTTTTTCACGTTTGCACCAATTTACAGTAGGCAGACAGAGCGTCTTTAATGACCTGACGACACTGTTTCCAATCTATTATAGATGGAGGACGGTATTTCGGTCCTTTCTTTAGAAAAGTTATGACCTCACGGTCTTCGACGATGTTGAGGTCTCCTGTAATAAAATGACCATAGGGAACATATCTAAAACTAGATGTTTCGCAGTCTCAAGTGGAAGGAACATTATTTTCTATATTGACGTCTGATGTAATTGACGTATAATTAAAATCAAATTTCTGCTCGGTTTTTATAAGAATACGAAATAATGGGTTGTTCTATCTTATCAAAATATGGAGGTATTAAGCTATATACGGAAGAGTCATTGAATATGCTAGACAAATTAATAAAATCAATACCTCTATTTATATATTTTAATTTAAGAAAATGTCGTTTATGATTTTCAGGTTTATCAATACTAGGAAATAGCCTGTGATGACAAAAGGCTGTAATAATACGGGTGTATTCATAAAACGGGCTAAAAAAAAAGAAATTTTATCACACTCCAGAAAAATAGCATATAATTTACTCATAGGTATCTGACCCAGTTTGCATAATACTTGATGTCTGCCATTATTCTGTATTATAGATAACAGATCAGCAAGTGTATAATTTATACGATGTTTAATACGTTGATTACGGTTTACCATGAGACCTATTATTTCTAAGTCGTTTATCAACAATATTAATGACATCGATAGAAGTTTTAGATATGTTCCCTTGCCCTAATATTTTGTCATTGAGACCGAGAGGATAAGCTGTTTGAAGTCTTTTTATCCAAAACAATTCGCGAACTCGCGTGATTTTTCAAACTGCTTGTGTGATTCTCCTGGTTGTTTCTGAACGGTTTCGAGGGGTTGGAATTTTATATATTTAAGATTGTGATTATGCTTATCTAAATGTTATACTAAACTTTTGAATTTTTGGGTCTACGAAAGCGGTAGAGATGTTCTTGATTTCTTTTGTAATACTCTCGTCCCGTCTGTCCCACATATTGAATACACTTAGGTTGGGTCAGTTACCACATATATTAGGTTTTGAGTTTTCAGGTAATATCACAGGAAAAGGAGAGCGAAAAGGTTCCCGTGTACTGTTGACCGTATAGTATTTTGAGAAGTTAATCTAAAACAGGTTAGCCATTTTTGGCATTGCACGGAAAATTTGTGGATATCCACGTGCATTTTGTTAAATAATCTGGCTGTAGTGGCAATACGTTTATTTATGCACGTAGATAACCTAGAAGATGTGTTGTTTATAATTTTCTCCATTCCGTAAAATCATATATAGGAACAATACAAAAGACCGGAGGTTATGACATTGAATGAGGATCACAGTTACGGAATAGGGAATAATAGGGAATGCAGTAAAGAACTCTTACAAAAGCTGTTATAAAAGGCCCGACGTAAAGACTTAAATATAACAAAACTGACATATAACAAACACAGGGCAAAACAGAGATTGTAAGAAATCTTAGTAAAACCATAGCAGGGGCAATAATAAAAATAGCAGGCGTGGATGAGTATCAATACATCCAAATATTGAATACACAATAAAGGTTTAATACTAAGATAAAATAAACATGTGAAAGCTCTCTGCAAACAACCAATAACTTAAAAATATAAGGGCATAGCTTTGTGAACAGCAACCTCTATCAAATTAAAGAAATCATGATAGGAAACACAAGCCCTGGAATATTGTATCAACTGGGAGATATACTGTATGCAGGTGCTGTGGAATGTTGCTATAGAAATTGAAAGTTCACAATTGGGAAGCTAAAATCATCTCTTTGTCGTAAAGTTTTGTTTACAACCGACCCCCATTGTCAATTTCTAGATGTAAGTCAAGATATGAGGCAGACTTAACTGTATCTGTTGTATCCTTTGTGTCAAGTTCGATGGGATAGATGCGTTCAACATAGTCACAAAATATTTTGAATTATTTAGTGAGAGAACATCATCTATAGCGGAAAGTGAAATTAAAGGATACTGCTTACTTTTCTTACTTCTAAGAAGTTCCTGTATGAAGTCAGCCTTATATGAATAAAGGAACAAGTCGGCAAGAAGATGAGCACAGTTTGTTCCCATGGGTATGCCGATTTTTGTTGAAAAATACGTCCACCAAACGTAAAAATATGTTGTCAATCAAGAAATCAAGCATATTGATGATGTCAGTTTTAGAGAATTTTTGTTTGAATCAGAATGAGGTTTTACAAAATACGATTTATCCCTCCCTAAGACAAGAAACTTGTATCTACGTTATTCATTCTTTTTATGAAACAAAGCATGACCAACTCTTTCAATTTGTCTTTTAGTTTGGAATTACGTGTTTTGACTCCAAACATGACAAGAAGTTATTATGGAAAAAATAACTACATTTATTAATCTATCTTGTTTTATGTAGTCATTACATAAATATATTTATATAGGACAGCACTCGAACTGTGTTTTAAATACATATATATGGTTGCCGTAAATGTTTCAACAGCTTGAGTTCGAATTCGCATAGGTAATGATATAGATTTGCAGGTGATTCATTTGTATTCTAATATGACGTTCTTTAAACGCTTTAGTACACATCCGTGGTAAAATATGAATATATTGATATGTCGTCAACGTCATGGATTGTTTGGGCTGTTCCAATCTTACTCTCACGTCGTTTGCTTTTTATGAATGAATTACCCGAGGTCAGACGATGGAAATGACGTCATTGAACGATGACGTAAGAATAAAAGCATTCTACGGGAAAATGCACGTATTTGAAACTGGAAGTCGTCAAAACATGAAAACATAAACAAAGCCCATTTTCTTCAATAAAAGTAAGATAATCAATCAGCTTCGTCCAAACCTGTCTTAGTGTGTTATTGTAAATCATTTAAGCATGTCACTTATTCAGTTTTCTTCGAATTTTACGTCAATATTAATAGTGTGTTCAAGTACGGAAACAGCAAGCATTCCCTTTACCTAGAGCGCTTCGAAACAAAATTATAGCTGTCTTTGTCCTATTAGAATAGAATAATTCATGGGGCTTGAATTTATTGATTTACCACGGTTGTCCCTTTATGCTGATATTTTACCCTCGCTTTCGCTCGTGGTAAAATTTTTGCATAAAGGCCAACCCGTGGTAAAATTACAATGCAAGCCCCCATGAATTATTTCTTAAACATCAGTATATTTACCTTGATCACAATGGTTTCCCTTGAAGCCTGCTTTACAAGATGTACATGATCCATCCCAAATACTGCACGTAACATCATTGCAATTATCTGAACAGGAAAATTCACACTGTGATCCATGTCGTCCTAAGGAACAACCTGAGAACAAGAGTAGTGATAAATCAACAAAATGTTGTTATTCAATGATGTGTATTCATTATCTTCTATTTTTGCTGTTGTTTATAACATTTAGATGTTTGTTTTTTTCCGTTTTTCGTTCATATAAAAGGACATGTTCATGTATTCAGTGAATATTTATACCCCACGGAGCAAAGTTCCATAGGGTATAATGTTTTAGACTCGTCCGTCCGTCTGTCCGTCAGTCCGTCCGTCAGTCCGTCAGTCCTGTTTTTGTCATCGCAACCTCTGAAACCACACAACAGAATTTCACGATACTTTGTTGATAACATGGACATACTATGTAGATGTGCATATTGGCAGGAAATGACATTTCAATTTTTTTTCTAGGAATTATGCCTCTGAACTTAGAATTTTGTCTTAATGTACTATTGCAACTGTTTGTCATCGCAAATCCTCTGAATCCACACAACAGAATTTCATGAAACTTTGTAGATAATTAGGACATACTATGTTGATGTGCATACTTTAATGAATTGTGAGAATGGCTTTCATTAAAAAAAATACACGGTTTAAAAGAAGCTCAATACAACATTCTAATATGTTTATGTTCCGGACCATATGAGTATTTGGACAATACGCGTTGTCATAACCATATGAGTATATACTCATATGGTCCGACCATACGCGTATGGTCCAGGTAATAAAATGGTGATTAACGTTGAAAAGGCGTCTCATAAATAAAGAGTTTCTAAAATTGAAATTTTTACTTATTCAATCATATATATGGTAATCAGTATTTACATTATTAACTATCCTTGGTCGACATTTGAACATAACTTCAAGAAATTCTAAATGAACTGTTAAACAAAAAGTCAATAATTGCTTAACTCAAAAGGATTTTGGTCATTAAATCCTCTTTCTTTTTTTTTTTAGATTTATGTTGGTGTTTAAATTTGTTTTTATGAAATTGAAATTTCTTATATATTTCATATTAGTTTTAGTTATTGTTAATGTGATCTTGCTCCTAATCATACGATCTTACAATAACAATAATACCGTATAATTAAGAGCAAGAACACATCAATTAATACTCATTCTCTGTAACCACTTAAACTTTTTCGGCACACATAGTCACCGATCTTCCTGAAAATTGGCTGATATGTAGATCCTATTAGACTAGTCAGAAAATAATGTCAACCGATATATATTGATTGGTTACCATGGTAACAGCAGAGAAAGTTGGGATTTTTGAGAAAATACAATATTTGGTGTAGTGTTGAAATTATGCGGCTACAACTATAAAAAGAAACACAAATACAATAAATTTCAGTCTTGTTTTAGTCAAAATAAAAAAGTTACGGGTAATCTACCTAAAACATGTGAAATTAATTTCTAAAAATGATCATTGTGCAATATTCCTCACAATACGAATTATCTCCCTTTGGTGGGTTACTCTAATGACTGGACCAAAACGAAAATGCTAATAACTTTTTATTTCTAAAGGATTGATGTCAAATTTAAATTGTTATAAATTTAGACCATTCAATACATAAATATAAGACAAAATATAGAAAACTTTTTCAAATCTTCATAAAACGTGACCTGACCAACGCTGACAATGACAGGACCAAATGAAAATGCTAATAACCTTTTATTTCTTAAAGGATTTATGTTAAATTTGAAATTAATAAAATTTGATCATTTAATATATAAATTAATGAATAAATATTGAAAAATAATAAAAAATTCAGAAAACCTTACCTTCCTAACGGTGACAATGATCTGACCAACAACAGCAAAAACCTGACTGATGAAAATTTCTGTGTTATTTAATATTATTAAAAGAATGGAAAACAATATGTTTTGGGGTAAAAACTTGACCTGACCAACGTTTTACTGTGTCCTGGTCGTTGTACTACCTAAAACTTATTTATATCTTATAGGACAAAATGTAGGATTTGCTTAAAATTTATGAAAAATTAACATTAAGATTGAATGGTAAAACACTGGGAAAACAGTTTAGAGTACTTTGACGAGCACTGGATTATTTAAACTTTTATGGTATTGAGTAGTATATTGTATTTAACTGTGTTGAAAATTATGTTGTATGTTACTGGTTATAATTTGACACGTTTGATCACAAATATAAAGTAACACACAAAAGGTGTGATTGAAGTAGGCCATGCATAAATACATGTAAGTTGATAAATCCAATATAGTGTTTTTAATATTTTCTTACAGTAATAATTATTTCCACGTACTACTTAAGGCATGCCTGAGCCTTGTGTTGGATATCTTGGTAGTTTTAAATATTTTCATAAAAACAAATAAAATTTCGCGGACTACTTGCGGTATGCCCGAGCCCCTGCATGCACGATATCCTGGTAGTTTAAAATATTTTCATAAAATATAAGTATACATATTCGCGGACTTTACTTGAGGGTTGGCAGAGCCTTGTCTTAGTTTTAAATGTTCCCGAAAGTCAATACATTTATCGTTTGCTAATATGTTTGTAAGTGTTGAAAGCTTTAAACAGTCTGTTCATAATTTTCACACGTGTTTGTTGGCTCTGATTGACCTAAATTTTGACATATCATAAAGACGCATGTCTACTGTTTTATTAAAGTAAGAAGATGTCGTATGATTGCCAATGAGACAATAATCCACCAGTTTATTAATATCTATTTGTTTAATGTCAAGCGGCAGATATTATATAGAATTAAAATTTGTTTGGTTTTTATTCCCCCTCTTTGTTGATATATGTGTTAAAAACTCCTTCGAGTAGTAACACTAATTTTTTCAAATAGTTATTTATGAAGACTTTTTGGCGGTTTTCAATTTTTTAGTTTAAATGTCAAGGAGACACTTTTACTTCTTAAATAAAAATGAAATAAGCAGTATATTAAATATTTTCATTATGTTTTAAATAAATACACTGGCTCTAGAGACCTCAACACTTAGATGATGAATAATACGGCCTCTTGTTAGCTTTTATTTGTACGTAATTATTTTTTTCTCAATGATTTATGTGGATTAATAAAATATCAAATTTGATTTGTCAATTTGTTAATTTCGGTTATCTTGTTAATGTATTTTATAATTTGATTTATTTATGGATATTATAAGACAGAATTCCAATGTATAAAATTATAAAATTTCACTCGAATTCGTTTCTTGTATATATATATATCCGGAAATGACACATGCTACAAAATACAGAGTAAAGTGGAATTTAGATTGTGAATTCAATTTTCAGTATGAAATTTTATAATAGATATTCATCATTAATCATTCTTCAATATAACTAAGACACAGTCAACATCTCGCCCGTTTGGTAAGGAAAGAAAAGGCGCATCTATTAAAGTCATATGAAACAAGTTTCTTGTACAGTCAGGATTCTACTTCAAAATTATTTCTCCATTACGCCACCTTATTTTTATAATCGTATAAATGGAAGCCATTGTAGTGATGACGCGCTGTCAATTTAGATCTTGAAAACCGATAAATTTATCCACATAGCATCATTACGATCCTTATATGCCAGTTGTACTTTAAAAAAACAAACGTATCTACTAGCTATTTAGCATCATTAAAGGTAATTTTATGCATATGGTCAACTTAAAACTATTGTCTTATCGGTTGTCAGGTGGAATTTTCGAAATATCAAAATATTCAAAAAAATTCTAATTAAATATTTCGTGGAAGGGAAGACTAAACATTTTCAGAGGTTGAAGACTAATTACCCTAGATAACACACACAAAAAATGAAGTTTTTTTAAAATTATGCATTTTTAAGATCCACTTGAAAAGTCTGTCGTCAAGTACTTTTAGTAAAAATTTGTTTATTTTAACACACCTACTCTGTTGTTATGACTCATTAGAAAGGTATTTCACTTGACCCATATATTTCATTTTTTAGTATTGTAAATTTTTAATGTTATTATATCAACCTAGAGGCTAAACATATAAAAATAATAGAATCTGAAGTGAGATGATATATCAAATATTTTTCTTTTATACGTTTTCAAGACAGAATAGTCAACTCAAACACGCCTAAGCATAAAAAGGTGTACTCGACTTTCTCTTTTCGATGAAATTATTGCCCATTTTGGAGATTTTTTCCAAAAAATCTGTCGCCGGTGGCACAGATGCAAATTAATGCTTTAAAAAGATCAATTTATTATCTTTCTTTGGAAATTTTTTCGGCGGAATTTATGCTTATGCACAAAAAAGATCCACATGTATTTTCACCTACCACAATCGACTGTTTTGTGAAAATTTGTCTAAAATTTAAAAGTTTACAAATATCTCGAAGCTCCATACCATAATTTAAGTAAAAACACATATATATAAGATGAATAAAATCCTAAATTAGGCACATTCATTAAACTTTTAAAGCCCATAGAAACAGATGTAAAAAATTCAAATTTACCAACTTGTCCTTTTTTACCTTCTCTTACAAAGAAATCCATTTCTTTTGTTTAATTTCAACTGGGTTTTCGCCTATTGTAATTTTAATGTTATCGAAATTATTGCACCAAATGCATGCATATATACTAAACTAAGTCCTGCATGCAAGTTTTTTTTATATTTATTATGAATCTATAACGTACTATCGACAAATGATATTTAATTCAATGATTGATGATCGCAAGTTAACTAACTTTCGAGTTTGTTGCCGGAGATTACCGGATCGTGACATTGATAAGCAACCAACACAGAGCATGTGGAGCATGTGCAAATAAGTGAATTCATAAAGCCATGATGATTATTTTTTCATATTTTTTCCATGCGTTCCCATTTGTTAATCAAATTTTTCCTGATAATTAGTATAAGTAGGAATATAGATTTTGGCTTACATACCTTCACTACATTTTGAACCACGATATCCAGCTTTACAACCGCCAACTATCCGACAATTTCCCTCAAAATGATCACAAGACTCGTTTTTGCAATTGCTACATGACATAGAACAGTTTTTTCCATAGGTTCCTTTGCCACATGCTAAAAAATACAAATGTCGGTGAAATTCAGAAAACAGATTTAATTTTGTTCTCAATTAGTTAATTCCAGCCTTGAACAAAATTATTATAACAAACAAATAACTAGAAGTTGAGGTTTATGAGTAGCTAAATTGATATCTGATTCAGTTTTGTTAACTTTGTTGTGCCTGTTTTGGATATTTTGATACCATTTCTAAACAAAAATTCAGCTGCACATTTCATGTAATATACTTTTCCTAACAAAGGTGCATTTATTTAATGATCAATATTATTCATTTGCATTTACTTCCTGATACACTCACAGTTGCAACCACTTGTTCTTGCAATATTATCAACTTTTTATTCTCTTTGACATGTTATATATTGTTTTCGGGAAACAAAGCGAACTTACCATGATTGCATTTTGGCCCGCGCCATCCGGATTTACATACTCCCAATGGATCACAAGTTCCATTGAAATGGTCACAATTTTCGGATATGCAATTTGTACATTTTTGAAGACAGTCTTTCCCAAATGTTCCTCTCTCACATTCTAGATAATAAAACAGATAATTGTTATTCTAAAAAAACTAAATTCAGTACGAAAATACCACATAAAACACAGATATTAGAAAAACATTATGTTATAATAATATCAGAATGAACTACAAACAAAATATGTACATTACATGCCACTTACTTTGATTGATTTTTATGTTTGTATGATATATATCGTGTTATGATTATTACGATAATTGCCGCTTTTGAGTTACCATTTATATAGGAGTTCTTATTTACTATAACCATCAAAAACCTGGTTGTTAAATGTTAATTTCCTACATTTAGGCTAAACTAAAACAAAATAAATTTCAGAATTTTCCTGACAATAAATTCGGAACAAATTCTTCGTGGTTGTCTAACTGTTTATATGTTTACTTATAAAGTATACGAACAATCTTTTTGTATAGTATTATAGCATAAAAATTCGTGAATATTGTCTCGAGAAGATTTTGATATTGCACGATTTCGCGAGTCCAATATATATCCTTTACGATGGATTATATTCACCAATATTCATGCAATACCCCTTTTTTGTATAGCAAATTTTGAAAACCTATTTCAAACACATTTCTGTCACTGATGAAACCGATAATTTTAACCATATTTGCACCAGTGCAATATCATAAAATACCGCCGCGAAAAACAAATCCACAGAAATATATCTTTAGAGCAATAAACAGTCTTCAACAATGGACAGGTGTCTCCACAACATATCAAGCTCTATCATCCCGAGTCTATTATATATATATAGTGAATACATTTAATTAAAACAATCAAAGATTTTCATTCAGCACACAATTATGACACACGACAACTACTGACAAGGTTCCTGACTTAGGACAGGTACGTGAAAATGGCTATGTTAACCTATTTATTTTGAATGGTTTGTTATTATTACTGTAACTATTGTTACAGAATGATAATTAGTATATGGATACCATTTCTAAATAGAAAATTTAGCTGCACATGTCAAGTTATATACTTTTCCTAAGGTGCATTTATTTAATGATCAATATTATTCAGTTGCAGTTGCTTCCTGATACACTCACAGTTGCAAACAGCTGTTTTTGCAATATTATCAACTTTTTATTGTCTTTTGACATGTTATATATTGTTTTCGGGAAACAAAGCGAACTTACCATGATTGCATTTTGGCCCGCGCCATCCGGATTTACATACTCCCAATGGATCACAAGTTCCATTGAAATGGTCACAATTGTCGGATATGCAATTTGTACATTTTTGAAGACAGTCTTTCCCAAATGTTCCTTTCTCACATTCTAGATAATAAAACAGATAATTGTTATTCCAAAAAAACTAAATTCAGTATGAAAATATCACATAAAACACAGATATTAGAAAAACATTATGTTATAATAATATCAGAATGAACTACATAGTTTGTATGATATATATCGTATTATGATAATTACAATAATTGCCGCTTTTGATTTTCCATTGACATACGAGTTTTTATTTACTATAACCATCAAAAACCTGGTTGTCAAATGTGTAAATTTCCTACATTTAGTCTAAACTAAAACAAACGAATGTTCAGAATTTTCCTGACAATAAATTCGGAACAAATTCTTCGTGGTTGTCTAACTGTTTATATGTTTACTAATAAAGTAAACGCACAATCTTTATATATAGTGTTATTGCATAAAAATTCTTGAATGTTGTCTCAAGAAGATTTTGATATTGCACGATTTCGCGAGTCCAATATATATCCTTTACGAGGGATAATATTCACCAATATTCATGCAATACCCCTTTTTTGTATAGCAAATTTTGAAAACCTATTTCAAACACATTTCTGTCACTGATGAAACCGATAATTTTAACCATATTTGCACCAGTGCAATATCATAAAATACCGCCGCGAAAAAACAAATCCACAGAAATACATCTTAATAGCAATACACAGTCTTCAACAATGGACAGGTGTCTCCACAACTTATCAAGCTCTATATCATCCCGAGTCTATTATATATATATAGTGAATACATTTAATTAAAACAATCAAAGATTTTCATTCAGCACACAATTATGACACACGACAACTACTGACAAGGTTCCTGACATGGGACAGGTACGTGAAAATGGCTATGTTAACCTATTTATTTTGAATGGTTTGTCATTATTACTGTAACTATTGTTACAGAATGATAAATAGTATATGGATACCATTTCTAAACAGAAATTCAGCTGCACATTTCATATAATATACTTTTCCTAATAGAAGTGCATTTATTTAATGATCAATATTATTCAGTTGCAGTTGTTTCCTGATACACTCACAGTTGTCAGAATATGACAGTTGTTTTCCATTTGTTAGATGTGTTTGAGCTTGTGATTTTGCCATTTTATAAAGGACTTTCCGTTTTGAATTTCCTTGAGTTCTGTATTTTGTTATTTAATTTTTTCTTATTAAGTCTTTGATTTCGAATCAGGACCACACAATTCCTTAGGACAAATACCGTTCCTCGTTCTCACACATATTTCCATCCTAACAGTGCCATTCAAACTTGCATTACCATAGGTACTGGCACTGCAGCCTACATAAACAATTCTATATGTAAGGAATATTGCCTAATCTGTTTTCAATAAATGGATTCTTTTCCCTATCATTTAGCAGTGTATACCTGGCTTAAGAAAGTTTACGTTCTACGGCAGGTATGTGGGATGTCAAATGACCCGGAATTCAGGATTGAAACACTGTGTTCAGAAGAAAAACAAGTTTCCATTGTGAGCCATATGAACCAGAAAAAAATAAAAAATAAAGGGGGGAGAATGAACTTATGATAAACATGAATAGGAAAATTCTGTTGTTTTTTTTTTTCTATGATATATATCATACAATAATTACAATAATTGCCGCTTTTGATTTAACATTGACATACGAGTGCTTATTTACTATAACCATGCAAAAACCTGGTTGACAAATGTAAATATCCTATCTTAAGTCAAAACTAAAACAAAATAATTTTCCTGACATTAAATTCTGAAGAAATTCTTCGTGGTTGTCTTACTTTTTACATGTTTATTTGAATAGGTTACTCAGAATTTATTTTATACAGTTTTATTGCATAAAAATTCGTGGATATTGTTTCGAGAAGATTTTGATATTGCACGAGCTTGCGAGTCCAAAAAATATATATTCTACGAGGGGAAATATTCACAAATATTCATGCAATATTACTTTTTTGTATAGCAAATTTTGAAAACCTATTTCAAAAACATATTTGTCATTGATTATATTGATAATTGAAACTATATTTGCACTAGTGCAATGTCATAGAATAGAATAGAACAACGACTTTTGTTAAAAAACAAATTAATAGAACATGATAACATTGCTGCATTATATTGCAACCCTCAACCAATATAATCCATCAAGCAGAGCTATTGTGATTATATTGATGTCTCGGGTTGAGACGGATGTGATATTGAAAAGCCATATCATATATACTTTATCATATACCTAAAAAAAAAGACGATGACGTTATACAGATAAGGGGTTTCATAAAGCTTATGGAACAATGACCGATATCAATGAAGTGGCGTCATTTAGTTATGGGATTTGATAAAGCCTATGCAATTGTGACTGATATCGGTATCATCACGTATGACTGATACAACATAATTGCCATATATTGCATTACATATAGAATTTAATTGTATTTACAACTAAGTATTTAATACAATAAGATGAAATTGCTGCTTTCTGTTTAACCGAGTAGAGAAAAATATGAAGAGCACTTTCATGATATAAAGTTACAGTATTTTATTTATATTAGTAATCACACTGTGTGAAAATGATTTTGAACCACATTTTGAAAGTTAATCTACTCATGCAGTAACCTTAATTCTGCATCTGATGTGACGGGAAGTAATATGAGTGTTTATTGTTCAATAAAATTGTATTGATGTTGTAAAAAGCATCGTCAAAAAGCTAACAAATAAACAAAAAGAATCACTAAAATGGACACAATAAAGACGAACATTAATTCACGTGTTCAAAGTTTGAGAGAAATATGAAAATACAGGAAATGTAAGTGTATATCATGTAAAGTGACTTTGAAACGGGATATATACATAATTTGTCAATGATAAATGGATGTCTCATCGGTAACCAAAAACGCCTCTCAATATCATTGTTTGTTAACACGTGATTTCCTATGTTAGCATTTGTAAGCATTAAATTCTTTATGTCAGGACAAACACAATTTCATGTTTATTTGTTATCTAAAAAATTGAAAGCAAAATTAAGTAATATGGACAGTGTAAGATAGGATGCATAAATGTGTTCTACAGCCTTTATCTTCAATTTAGTCATATTTTTACACGATACTTTCAGATATATTCATATTCAATATGACGAAAATATAAACCACATAAAAAGTTTTATGAAATTCATTACGTAATCAACTTTTTAAGGTAACTATGAGTTTTGTTCGATTAAGTTACTGCATATCCTTTCCTAAAATACATAAATGGTTGTGTTTCTATCGTATCATGCTTATTTGTGTCTTACAAAAGAGAGGCGAAGGATACCAAAGGGATATTCAAACTCATAAGTCAAAAATAAACTGACAACGCCATGGCCAAAAAAGAAAAAGAAAAACAGAGAAACAACAGTACACAAAACAACATAGAAAACCAAAGACTGAGCAACACGAACCCCATCAAACACTGGGGGTGCTCCAGTAGGATAAGCAGATCCTGCTCCACATGTAGCACCCGTCGTGTTGTTCATTTAAGTAAAACCCGATGATATGTCTAATTCGGTAGGTCACATTCGGGGGAAAGGGACGAGATTGTAGTAAAATTTATGAAGGGATGATTTCAAATTCACCCCTTTGAACTCTTCGTTTAATAGATACAGGAAGATGTGGTGTGAGTGCCAATGAGACAACTCTCCATCCAAATAACAATTTATAAAAGTAAACCATTATAGGTCAATGTACGGCCTTCAACACGGAGCCTTGGCTCACACCGAACAACAAGCTATAAAGGGCCCCAAAATTACTAGTGTAAAACCATTCAAACGGGAAAACCAACGGTCTAGTCTATATAAAAAACGAGAAACGCGTATAAATTACATAAACAAACGACAACTACTGTACATCAGATTCCTGACTTAGGACAGGTGCAAACATTTGCAGCGGGATTAAACGTTTTAATGGTACCAAACCTTCTCCCTTTTTCTGAAACAATAGTATAACATCACAACATAGAAAAACACACGATAAAATATCAATTGGAAGGCTTAACTCAATCAAAAAACGTAAATTAACACACTATGAACGAATAAATTCGATCTGTGATACCTGAAAGTAAATACATAGTTAATAAAGTATTAGGGACAAACATTCAAGGCCAAAAAGCAAACAAACAAGTCCAAACAAAGCCATGGCAAGACACCACCGTGAAATATTTAACCCTTAGAAAATAATCACTTTTGAAAAAACCGGTTTTCATAATATATACAGGTAAATGAAAAATAACTTTGTCGTTTTAGGTATACTACTTCTGTCTATATAAAATCTTCCAATAATTAGGAATACCAAGAAAGGTCTGTCATATAAAAACTTATTTAACACTAGATACATAAGGGGTGAATATCAACAATAAAACTTCCCTGTACAGATTTAAGGAGAATAATCTTGATGTTCATACAAATGTAGTATGAAGAAGTGAAAATTAGTAGATATTCCAAATAATCAAAGTTGGTATACAGACAAGATCCATATTAATATAAAATAACAAAAAAAGTATTAAAAATAGTATCAACAGGTCGAATTAACAAGAAAGTACGATTTGAGAGTACTCGCAGTTACTGACAGCTAGTTAAAAGCCAAAAACAATTAATAATAAAAAATCATGCATCAGAGACTAAAATCAACTAAAACACATCCAAGGGATTTAGTATTTTAACGTCATGAACAGTCAGAGTAGACATGACTTGTGCAATGCAAAAATAAATGTATCGACAGGTAGTAGGATAGTGAGGAGCTACTTCTTTAGAGATAAAATTAACGTGTGTGTGTCTCTAAACATCCCGCCTCAAAAGAAGATACAATTTAGTTATGTTTTAATTTGCTAATGACAAAATCGATATTAGTGCCAATGTAAACTATATTCAGAGATCTAATTACAATATTGGTACGATAACCCTTACTTATAAGTTTGTTTAAAGGTTGGATGAGTTTACACGGATCACATAGTGATTTCCTCGCTTTAAGTACAATATTACCGTAAAATTTAGGATGTGAAATACCATTTTTAATAAGTTTTCTACAGGTACAGCCAAATTTACTAATCAAATCTTTGTATCTATGAAAGAATTTAGTAAAAGTTTTAAGTAATTTATGGTATCGAAATCCCTGACACAATAATTATAAGTATATTTAGAGAACTCTGGATTATTTAACGAAAAAATATCATCCAGATAACGGTAGGTATTGTTGAATGTATCAACTAAATATAACAATGATGGGTCTTTACTGAGTTTGGTCATAAACTGAGATTCATAGCAATATAGAAATAAATCTGCTATTAAAGGGGCACAGTTAGTGCCCATAGGAATACCTACTACCTGACGATACACTTTATCGCCGAAACGTACATAAATGTTATCTAGCAGAAAATTTAAAGCTTCAATCATATCCTCACATTTCCAGTAAGTGTTTCTAGCATACTTTCCTTTTTCGTTACAGAAAAAGGCTTTAAACGAGTTACAGAAAATAAAATTACAATGAGATTTTTCGAAAGACCATTTTATCAAATACAAAAACTTTTTCTTTATAAGATTGTGTGGAAGTGTAGTGTACAGAGTAGAAAAATCATAACTGTCAACAGAATTATAAAGACCATCAAACGCATGTATTTTATCTAAAACCTCTAAAGAATTTTTACCACTCCAAAAATAATTAATACCATTATTTTCATAAGCTTTATTATATAGGTTAATAACCAGTTCTTTGATAGTAGTAAGGGAGGTAGTTAGAAGAACTGATATATTAGTAGTAGAACACTTACTCGATGCGGAGATGAAACGGAAATTAAATGGTTTTTTGTGTAATTTCGGTAACCAGTACATGGTAGGGACTTTCAAATGTTCGGAAGATGCTTTAAGTTGGGTAGTGGCAGTGGTATGCTTATTAACGATTTGACTCTCTGTGGTGCGAACGAACCTGAATGTAGAGGAATTGATAATTTCGTTTTGAAGAACTTCCGTGTAGTATTTGCGTCACACCACCACTACATTATTGGCTGCCTTGTCTGCCGGTACGAACACAAACCGCTCTGCGAGTACCTTGAGTTTATTTTTTATTCTACAAATGGGAATATCATGGATCCTATTATTAATTTCAGAATTGTTTTCTAAATGAGATATTCGAATATTAACATAATTTTATTCAAATAAATGTCTAAAGATTTTTTATCCGTTTTTTCACGTTTGCACCAATTTTTACAGTAGGCAGACAGAGCGTCTTTAATGACCTGACGACACTGTTTCCAATCTATTATAGATGGAGGACGGTATTTCGGTCCTTTCTTTAGAAAAGTTATGACCTCACGGTCTTCGACGATGTTGAGGTCTCCTGTAATAAAATGACCATAGGGAACATATCTAAAACTAGATGTTTCGCAGTCTCAAGTGGAAGGAACATTATTTTCTATATTGACGTCTGATGTAATTGACGTATAATTAAAATCAAATTTCTGCTCGGTTTTTATAAGAATACGAAATAATGGGTTGTTCTATCTTATCAAAATATGGAGGTATTAAGCTATATACGGAAGAGTCATTGAATATGCTAGACAAATTAATAAAATCAATACCTCTATTTATATATTTTAATTTAAGAAAATGTCGTTTATGATTTTCAGGTTTATCAATACTAGGAAATAGCCTGTGATGACAAAAGGCTGTAATAATACGGGTGTATTCATAAAACGGGCTAAAAAAAAAGAAATTTTATCACACTCCAGAAAAATAGCATATAATTTACTCATAGGTATCTGACCCAGTTTGCATAATACTTGATGTCTGCCATTATTCTGTATTATAGATAACAGATCAGCAAGTGTATAATTTATACGATGTTTAATACGTTGATTACGGTTTACCATGAGACCTATTATTTCTAAGTCGTTTATCAACAATATTAATGACATCGATAGAAGTTTTAGATATGTTCCCTTGCCCTAATATTTTGTCATTGAGACCGAGAGGAAAAGCTGTTTGAAGTCTTTTTATCCAAAACAATTCGCGAACTTCGCGTGATTTTTCAAACTGCTTGTGTGATTCTCCTGGTTGTTTCTGAACGGTTTCGAGGGGTTGGAATTTTATATATTTAAGATTGTGATTATGCTTATCTAAATGTTATACTAAACTTTTGAATTTTTTGGGTCTACGAAAGCGGTAGAGATGTTCTTGATTTCTTTTGTAATACTCTCGTCCCGTCTGTCCCACATATTGAATACCACACTTAGGTTGGGTTCAAGTTACCACATATATTAGGTTTTGAGTTTTTCAGGTAATATCACAGGAAAAGGAGAGCGAAAAGGTTCTCCCGTGTACTGTTGACCGTATAGTATTTTGAGAAGTTAATCTAAAACAGGTTAGCCATTTTTGGCATTGCACGGGAAAATTTGTGGATATCCACGTGCATTTTTGTTAAATAATCTGGCTGTAGTGGCATTACCAATACGTTTATTTATGCACGTAGATAACCTAGAAGATGTGTTGTTTATAATTTTCTCTCCATTCCGTAAAATCATGTTTATTAAATAGGGGTATAGGAACAATACAAAAGACCGGAGGTTATGACATTGAATGAGGATCACAGTTACGGAATAGGGAATAATAGGGAATGCAGTAAAGAACTCTTACAAAAGCTGTTATAAAAGGCCCGACGTAAAGACTTAAATATAACAAAACTGACATATATAACAAACACAGGGCAAAAACAGAGATTGTAAGAAATCTTAGTAAAACCATAGCAGGGGGCAATAATAAAAAATAGCAGGCGTGGATGAGTATCAATACATCCAAACGCCGTAATATTGAATACACAATAAAGGTTTAATACTAAGATAAAATAAACATGTGAAAGCTCTCTCACAGGCAAACAACCAATAACTTAAAAATATAAGGGCATAGCTTTCTTGTGAACAGCAACCCTCTATCAAATTAAAGAAATCATGATAGGAAACACAAGCCCTGGAATATTGTATCAACTGGGAGATATATACTCCGTATGCAGGTGCTGTGGAATGTTGCTACATAGAAATTGAAAGTTCACAATTGGGAAGCTAAAATCATCTCTTTTGTCGTAAAGTTTTGTTTACAACCGACCCCCATTGTCAATTTCTAGATGTAAGTCAAGATATGAGGCAGACTTAACTGTATCTGTTGTATCCTTTGTGTCAAGTTCGATGGGATAGATGCGTTCAACATAGTCACAAAATATTTTGAATTATTTAGTGAGAGAACATCATCTATATAGCGGAAAGTGAAATTAAAGGATACTGCTTACTTCTTTTCTTACTTCCTAAGAAGTTCCTGTATGAAGTCAGCCTTATATGAATAAAGGAACAAGTCGGCAAGAAGATGAGCACAGTTTGTTCCCATGGGTATGCCGATTTTTTGTTGAAAAATACGTCCACCAAACGTAAAAAATATGTTGTCAATCAAGAAATCAAGCATATTGATGATGTCAGTTTTAGAGAATTTTTTGTTTGAATCAGAATGAGGTTTTACAAAATACGATTTATCCCTCCCTAAGACAAGAAACTTGTATCTACGTTATTCATTCTTTTTTATGAAACAAAGCATGACCAACTCTTTCAATTTGTCTTTTAGTTTGGAATTACGTGTTTTGACCTCCAAACATGACAAGAAGTTATTATGGAAAAAATAACTACATTTATTAATCTATCTTGTTTTATGTAGTCATTACATAAATATATTTATATAGGACAGCACTCGAACTGTGTTTTTAAATACATATATATGGTTGCCGTAAATGTTTCAACAGCTTGAGTTCGAATTCCGCATAGGTAATGATATAGATTTGCAGGTGATTCATTTGTATTCTAATATGACGTTCTTTAAACGCTTTAGTACACATCCGTGGTAAAATATGAATATATTGATATGTCGTCAACGTCATGGATTGTTTGGGCTGTTCAATCTTACTCTCGTCGTTTGCTTTTTATGAATGAATTACCCGAGGTCAGACGATGGAAATGACGTCATTGAACGATGACGTAAGAATAAAAGCATTCTACGGGAAAATGCACGTATTTGAAACTGGAAGTCGTCAAAACATGAAAACATAAACAAAGCCCATTTTCTTCAATAAAAGTAAGATAATCAATCAGCTTCGTCCAAACCTGTCTTAGTGTGTTATTGTAAATCATTTAAGCATGTCACTTATTCAGTTTTCTTCGAATTTTACGTCAATATTAATAGTGTGTTCAAGTACGGAAACAGCAAGCATTCCCTTTACCTAGAGCGCTTCGAAACAAAATTATAGCTGTCTTTGTCCTATTAGAATAGAAATAATTCATGGGGGCTTGAATTTATATTGATTTTACCACGGGTTGTCCCTTTATGCTGATATTTTACCCCTCGCTTTCGCTCGTGGTAAAAATTTTTGCATAAAGGGCCAACCCGTGGTAAAATTACAATAAATGCAAGCCCCCATGAATTATTTCTTAAACATCAGTATATTTACCTTGATCACAATGGTTTCCCTTGAAGCCTGCTTTACAAGATGTACATGATCCATCCCAAATACTGCACGTAACATCATTGCAATTATCTGAACAGGAAAATTCACACTGTGATCCATGTCGTCCTAAGGAACAACCTGAGAACAAGAGTAGTGATAAATCAACAAAATGTTGTTATTCAATGATGTGTATTCATTATCTTCTATTTTTGCTGTTGTTTATAACATTTAGATGTTTGTTTTTTTCCGTTTTTCGTTCATATAAAAGGACATGTTCATGTATTCAGTGAATATTTATACCCCACGGAGCAAAGTTCCATAGGGTATAATGTTTTAGACTCGTCCGTCCGTCTGTCCGTCAGTCCGTCCGTCAGTCCGTCAGTCCTGTTTTTGTCATCGCAACTCCTCTGAAACCACACAACAGAATTTCACGAACTTTTGTAAATAACAAGGACATACTATGTAGATGTGCATATCGACAGGAAATTATGATTCAATTTTTTCTAGGAGTTATGCCCCTTTGAACTTAGAATTTTGGCCTTAATGTACTATTGCAACAGTTTTTCATCGCAACTCCTCTGAATCCACATAACAGAATTTTATGAAACTTTGTAGATGATTAGGACATACTATGTTGATGTGCATACTTTAATGAATTGTGAGAATGGCTTTCATTAAAAAAAAATACACGGTTTAAAAAGAAGCTCAATACAACATTCTAATATGTTTATGTTCCGGACCATATGAGTATTTGGACAATACGCGTATTGTCATAACCATATGAGTATATACTCATATGGTCCGACCATACGCGTATGGTCCAGGTAATAAAATGGTGATTAACGTTGAAAAGGCGTCTCATAAATAAAGAGTTTCTAAAATTGAAATTTTTACTTATTCAATCATATATATGGTAATCAGTATTTACATTATTAACTATCCTTGGTCGACATTTGAACATAACTTCAAGAAATTCTAAATGAACTGTTAAACAAATAGTCAATAATTGCTTAACTCAAAAGGATTTTGGTCATTAAATCCTCTTTCTTTTTTTTTTAGATTTATGTTGGTGTTTAAATTTGTTTTTATGAAATTGAAATTTCTTATATATTTCATATTAGTTTTAGTTATTGTTAATGTGATCTTGCTCCTAATCATACGATCTTACAATAACAATAATACCGTATAATTAAGAGCAAGAACACATCAATTAATACTCATTCTCTGTAACCACTTAAACTTTTTCGGCACACATAGTCACCGATCTTCCTGAAAATTGGCTGATATGTAGATCCTATTAGACTAGTCAGAAAAATAATGTCAACCGATATATATATTGATTGGTTACCATGGTAACAGCAGAGAAAGTTGGGATTTTTGAGAAAAATACAATATTTGGTGTAGTGTTGTGAAATTATGCGGCTACAACTATTAAAAAGAAACACAAATACAATAAATTTCAGTCTTGTTTTAGTCAAAAATAAAAAAAAGTTACGGGTAATCTACCTAGAAACATGTGAAATTAATTTCTAAAAAATGATCATTGTGCAATATTCCTCACAATACGAATTATCTCCCTTTGGTGGGTTACTCTAATGACTGGACCAAAACGAAAATGCTAATAACTTTTTTATTTCTAAAAGGATTGATGTCAAATTTAAATTGTTATAAATTTAGACCATTCAATACATAAATATAAGACAAAAATATAGAAAACTTTTTTCAAATCTTCATAAAACGTGACCTGACCAACGCTGACAATGACAGGACCAAATGAAAATGCTAATAACCTTTTTATTTCTTAAAGGATTTATGTTAAATTTGAAATTAATAAAATTTGATCATTTAATATATAAATTAATGAATAAATATTGAAAAAATAATAAAAAAATTCAGAAAACCTTACCTTCCTAACGGTGACAATGATCTGACCAACAACAGCAAAAACCTGACTGATGAAAATTTCTGTGTTATTTAATATTATTAAAAAAGAATGGAGAAAACAATATGTTTTGGGGTAAAAAACTTGACCTGACCAACGTTTTACTGTGTCCTGGTCGTTGTACTACCTAAAACTTATTTATATCTTATAGGACAAAAATGTAGGATTTGCTTAAAATTTATGAAAAATTAACATTAAGATTGAATGGTAAAACACTGGGAAAAACAGTTTAGAGTACTTTGACGAGCACTGGATTATTTAAACTTTTTATGGTATTGAGTAGTATATTGTATTTAACTGTGTTGAAAATTATGTTGTATGTTACTGGTTATAATTTGACACGTTTGATCACAAATATAAAGTAACACACAAAAGGTGTGATTGAAGTAGGCCATGCATAAATACATGTAAGTTGATAAATCCAATATAGTGTTTTTTAATATTTTCTTACAGTAAATAATTATTTCCACGTACTACTTAAGGCATGCCCGAGCCTTGTGTTGGATATCTTGGTAGTTTTAAATATTTTCATAAAAAACAAATAAAAATTTCGCGGACTACTTGCGGTATGCCCGAGCCCCTGCATGCACGATATCCTGGTAGTTTAAAATATTTTCATAAAATATAAGTATACATATTCGCGGACTTTACTTGAGGGTTGGCAGAGCCTTGTCTTAGTTTTAAATGTTCCCGAAAGTCAATACATTTATCGTTTGCTAATATGTTTGTAAGCATTTTATATTTTCTTATTTGAACAAATTAATGGTTCAATCTAAGTGTTTCTATAAATTTGATACACAGCCTATTACATATAAATAGGTATAAAGTCATTTTTCCTGGTCATGATAACGGTCAGAATGAAGGACAGAAAGTCACAGACAAAAAGTCACGGACAAAAAGTCACATGTATAATATGTTATTTATAAACATTGACTCCTGTTTCAAAGTAAAATGTTTTTTTTTTTTTTTTTAAAGAAAGACAATATACTAATTTTGAGAAACATCTTTCTGTAATGGGCTTTCAGTGAAAATCAAAGTATATGTACATGTATATTATTCTTTTAAAGTTACCCTGTGTAAAGATCTAGAGTTATCATATTGTCAATATTTTTTAATTTGCTGCTAAAAATCCAGGAAGATAATTGTTATTTTCTCAAATTTCAATAGTCCAATGCCTATTAGTAATGTTAATATAGTGCTACCATAGGCGGATCCAAGGGCCCTGAGGGCCTGCCCCTCCTTTCATTATTAAGCAAATTACGAATCAACCATGTTAAGAGCCAATCCGCCAGAAAACCATGCAATATTCAGAAAATCGTCCAAATCAACAATCACAACTTGACAAATTCGTATACATCTTTATCCTTGACATAAAATAAAAGAATTTTACCACTTAATTTTTCCCAGAATCGTATCTATTTTTAGTAACAGCCTCATTTGCATAATTCTGTTAATTCATAATGAAACCAAGGAAAAATCCAACTTTTTTATGCCTTTTAAGAATTACCCAGAAGCATATTAAATGGGGTAGTTGAGTTTTTAGAGTAATGTCAGCTGGAATCCATCCATTTTACTATGTTATGATTAATACAAATGAAAAGTTAAACGATTTGGCACACTGCCAGGAGCACGGACACAAAGGTGGGTTTTTTCATACATGAATTTACGTGGTTTTCATTCGCTTCTATCTTGCAAGACCCATTCCGGATATGTTTGCAACTAATATCGGTTTTAACTATGGGGTATGTTTTATATCAAAACAAAATATTAAGCTTGGCAAATGACAATTAAATGTTAATGTATGCCTTGGAAGAATGGTGATTTTAGTCCCAAATAGACACATTTTGATTTTGATTTTAATTAAATTCTAAACACAATTGGTAATAAAATGGCTCATAAAATCATTTGAAAAAGTAAAATCAATTTGTCTAAAAATGAAATCAGACGTTTTTGTACTGCAAGTGCAAAATCAATAAATTGTCTGAAACCAGGAGTCAATCTTTATGCTCTTCCATTGACTTATCTCCCTTGGTAAGATCTCAAACATATCAGCTCCCAGTTATGGTTTGGCAGACAAATGTCTACAGTGAAGTTTGCGACTTTAATAATCTAGGAGGAGCATGTGGACTATCCCAGCATTATACATCTGCATATTACAAACTATTTAAAATATCTGAATGCACTAAAGACCAAAATAGCATTTCCAAAAGAATGATTACTGCCAAGAAATTTGACAATCATGACAATATTTATAATTTACCAGACAATAATTTAGTGAATAAACATGATAAATATTGATTGGAAAAATAAGGCCATTAACAGCAAAAAGTGTTTTAGATTTCAACGAGCAAAACAAAATATTCTAAATCATTCTTAGTAAAAACGTGAGGGAGTGGAACCACCTTGAAGACACTATTATGCATATGGATATGCTCGCACGAGAATTGTGATTGAGAGTGTCAAAACTGCTCTGGTGCACCATCAATAAATCAACGACACTCTCTCTACCATTGTATTGAAACCAGCATTGGTAACCAAACATATTCATACAGATACAGACTAACATTCATCTCAGAAGTCTGAATAATTCTGAAAACTATGGTGTTGAATTTCCAACAGGCAACAGGACTCCTTATTATTTTTTATAAGACAAGGAGTGGTTTACATCATCTTGTCTTCGAATATGCTCGAAGTACAGGGACTTTTATGGAATTCATTGACATAATAGTCAAGTAAGATGTCAACATCCTGTCCAACCCTCTTCCAGCAAAGACAAAGCTGACCAAGGATCTTCATCCTTTCATAACAGGCTGTATACAGGACGAGTTATTCCAGTAGGAACAGGTACAAATCTTACAATCTATTTTCATTTGTTCCTAATAGTCAATCTAAAATTTGGGGACCAACATTTGATACATTAGCTAGATTAAAAAGGGGAGGGGTTGAAGGGCATGTGAATATTCTTTTACACCTGACCTGTTTCTAAGACATCTTATTTATTTCCTACGGCAAAGTGCAAACAAATAATATATATCCTTATATACATTGTTCTGTCTTCGGTCCATTTGTTTAATTTGATTATAAAAAAGCAAAGGTCCGAGGGTTAGATTGGTCAAAATATTTATGTCCTTGTCAGCTACGGACAGAATTTACATTTTCAAGCTATTAACCAGCATGACCAGGGTACAATATATATTTATTTTCTGCTTAAAAAAAATCAATTTATAGACCATAATCATGATAATAATCTAAATTTATTTCAACATGTTCAACATTTACATGTAGCAGGACAGGTTTTTATTCCCTTCCCCTAAGTTATATTTTCAGTTCTTACTAGAAGTTGTTCAGCTCTTTGTCTACTAAAAGAACTTTTATCTCTCGGAAAAGCCTCAAACAAATACAAGTTTTACATACAACATACTGTACACGTAACACTAGACAACTTTATCCAGAGAATAATATTTTTAATGAACTAATAGGCCATGGAGACCAAAAATCAAAAGCATTGCAAACTTTTGTAAAGTTCTATTTTAGGACCATACTTGTACATGTATGTAGATTACTTCTAGAGCCCTTTTAAAAGAAAAAATACATTTAAACTACATGCACAGTGATGCTACATTACCCTACATTTCCTGTCTGATATATATTTTATTTCATGTAAAACAAAATTGAACAATTATTTTATAGTTTAACACTTTTTATTTGTAGGGCTATGCAAGCAATGCTCAATTAAGATGAGTTTTGTAAAAGTGACAATAGCCAGGTTAAACTAAATACATGTATAGAAGAAGATATTGGTAAGATATTATTAACTAATATATCATGTATCTTAATTTAACTGTTTGTATAATATGGTAATCATGCAAAGTATATATAATCACTTATATGATAATTATACATGTACTACATCAGTTTTATTGAACATGTCTTTGTTAACTTGGTTTTCCCATTGAAAATCACTTAACTAGTTTAATTTGTAGTACTATATTTGGCGGCTCCTATAGTTTCCATTCAATAACTAACAATGACTAATGAACTGTTCATACATTCCATTTCAAATATAAAAGGGGGAGATTTTTATTGGTACTTTTGAAGATATATCACCTGTTAGATTAATTGATTGGTTGTTGGTTGCTAATATCCAATGGCAAATAGTTCATGCATGTTTACACATATGGTTTAGGACAAGAACAAATTAAAATAAATACTTTTTTGGGGATCTCAAATATTTCCTTAATCTTACCATGTATTTAAATTTAAGATGTTGCAATAATTGGGCCCCATTTTAAATTTGTTCACATTGATTTCAAAATGGTCCAAATTTTTTTTTTTTTTATTTCTACAAAAATTGAATTCTTGAGGTTCTATGATATACAAAATGCAAATGTTTAATATTTAGATTTTTATACGACCGGAAACAAATTTTGCGGTTGTATATTGGTATGACGTTGGCGTCGTCGTCCGAAGACACATTGGTTTTCGCACTCTAACTTTAGTTTAAGTGAATGGATCTCTATGAAATTTTACCATAAGGTTCAATACCACAAAAGAAAGGTTGGGATTGATTTTGGGGGTTATGGTACCAACAGTTCAGGAATTAGGGGACCAAAAAGGGGCCAAAAATAAGCATTTTTGTAACTTCCAGACATAACTTGTGTGTTAATGTATGGATCTCTCTGACATTGTACCACAAGGTTCCATATCACAAAGGGAATGCTGGGATTGATTTTGGGGGTAATTACTTCAAAATTTTAGGAATTAGGGGCAAAAAAAGGGGCAAAAAACAAGCATTTTTCTAGTTTCATGACAATAACTTGTGTGTAAGTGTATGCATCTTTCTGAAATTGTACTTCAAGGTTCCATATCACAAAGGAAAAGCTGGAATTAAGTTTGGGGGTAATTGCCTCAAAATTTTAGGAATGACGGGCCAAAAAGGGGCCAAAAATAAGTATTTTTCTAGTTTCCAGACAATAACTTGTGTTCAGGTGTATGGATCTCTCTGAAATTGTAGCAAGATACCATACCACAAAGGGAAGGCTGGGATTGATTTTGGGGGTAATTGCCTCAAAATTTTAGGAATGAGGGGCCAAAAAGGGGCAAAAAACAAGCATTTTTCTAGTTTCAGGACAATAACTTGTGTGTAAGTGTATGGATCTTTATGAAATTGTACCACAAGGTTCCATGTCACAAAGGGAAAGCTGGGTTTGAGTTTGGGGGTAATTGCCTTAAACGTTTAGGAATTTGGGGCCAAAAAGTGGCCAAAAAACAAGCATTTTTCTAGTTTCCAGACAATAACTTGTGTTCAAGTGTATGGATCTCTCTGAAATTGTACTGCAAGGTACCATACCACAAAGGGAAGGCTAGAATTGAGTTTGGGGGTGATTAATCATAAGGAGGTTCAAAAATTGGGAGGCGGATTTTTTTTTCCTTTTTTCTTTAAAATTTTCCTTTTCATGATTTTAAATTGGATATTTCTGATTTATATATAAAAGCAAATAATAATGATATGGTTTGAATAGGTAAATTAAAATTTTTAAGTTCTTAGACCACATTCATTCTGTGTCAGAAACCTATGCTGTGTCAAATATTTAATCACAATCCAAATTCAGTGCTGGATCAAGCTTGAATGTTGTGTCCATACTTGCCCCAACTGTTCAGGGTTCGACCTCTGCGGTCGTATCAAGCTGCGCCCAGCGGAGCATTTTATTAACTTTGGTCTGGTTTTCAAATTTGTCCACATTTTAAAGTCCAAAGGGTCCAAATTTTAACTTAGTTTAATTTTAACAAAAATTGAACTCTAATTAGGGCAATGTATGGTTCTTTGATATACAGAAATAATCAAATATCCTGAATATAAATATGTACTTAGATACATTTATGATTTTGGTCCCAGTTTTCAAGTTGGTTCAAACGGGGTCCACAATTTAACTGTTTGATTTCAACAATAATTTTATATATGCTGAATCTAACCTGTATTTAGTTTTTGGGCCCTGTTATGAAATTGGTTTACATTGAGGCCAAAGGGTCCAAAATTAAACTAAATTTGAAATCTCAATTTGATATTGGGGTTCTCTGATATGCTGAATCTATTAAACTATATAAAGATATACCATATTTATTCTGTGTTAGAAACCTATTCTTTGTCAAATATTTAATCCTATTACAAATTCAGAGCTGTATCATGCTTGAATGTTCTGTCCAAACTTGCATTTTTTCTTCATCTTCAACAAAATTTGTACTTTACTGAGATAACTGGTGTTATCTTTTAAATGAAACTTTAATGAAAAGATGAGCACAATCATGACAATATGTGGATGATTTTCTGATGTCAAACATTTTCAAGATGGCCACCAAGGATGGCAAAAAAAGTTGTCAATTTTAATTCCTGTCAGTGGTATACATGTATATGAAATATAAAAATAATGTGGTAGGATTGCCAACAATGAGAACAAGTGACATAGTGGCCTTCAACAATGAGCAAGACCCATACTGCATATATATTCATTCATAAAAGGCCCCAAAATAAGAAAAGTAAAAATATGAAAACTAACAGTCTGATTTATGTATGTATGTATGTATGCTTTTGTGTTTTCAGATCTAGACTCACAGCTAACCTTTCTGTCAACAACAACTGAACTCTCACAGCAGTCAGCATCAGATTGGGAGACTGATAATGCTTCTGACAGAAACAATTTCAACCAACCAAACAAGCAACAGAAACTTTCCAACTTTAAAACATCAGTTAAATCTTCCATGGGATGATGTCTCAAAAAAATAGCAGTTCATCATTTATGGAGATTTTAATATTATGGATTTTCTTTGACAAGAAAGTTAATGTACACTTGCTTTATAGTAAAACCTAGCTGTTCAAGTATAAAAAAACACATTCAACTTTATTGAAATTTGAAGATTCATATGACTTATTTTAATTCTGTTATTTCCCAGGATGTGATGTAGAGCCTTATAGGTACAGTAATCTTAACAGCTATCCAATTTCATTCACAATTCTTTATACATTTTTCACTAGTATATATAGACTAAGTAATTTGTTTTTGTCTAGTTATGAATTTTTTTATATGCATTTATGATTTTTATGTTTGTATTGACCACATTGCAGCAACATAGATATAGGTACCTAGCAAATCTTGCCTTGTTAGCATACTAGGCTCAAAGGATCATAAAAATTTCCATCACTAAGTGTCTGTTAAAATCATCTCTATATTGTAACTATTTACAGTTTTCTTTTAAAGCATTATCTTAATAACTTTAGAAGAAGTATATATATATATATATTGATAAAACTATCAACATGACAAGATCTAAATAGTTATACCCAAAATTTTTCTGAAAATTGGACATAACATCAATGAGCTATTGTCCCTGAAATGTGTATGTGTTAACTTACGTTTTGATTGAGTTAAGCCTTCCAATTGATGTTTTATCGTGTGTTTTCTATGTTGTGATGTTATACTATTGTTTCAGAAAAGGGAGAAGGTTTGGTACCATTAAAACGTTTAATCCCGCTGCAAATGTTTGCACCTGTCCTAAGTCAGGAATCTGATGTACAGTAGTTGTCGTTTGTTTATGTAATTTATACGTGTTTCTCGTTTCTCGTTTTTATATATACTAGACCGTTGGTTTTACCGTTTGAATGGTTTTACACTAGTACTTTTGGGGCCCTTTATAGCTTGTTGTTCGGTGTGAGCCAAGGCTCCGTGTTGAAGGCCGTACATTGACCTATAATGGTTTACTTTATAAATTGTTATTTGGATGGAGAGTTGTCTCATTGGCACTCACACCACATCTTCCTATATAAATTTACAAATTTTCACAGTTTTCTGCTATTATCCGACAGCTATATCAATATATTATAAGAATAAATTGCAAAAGTGGTCAGAAGAAACTTTTTTAGTCTGAACTTATTCTGAATTGTTTAACTTCTTATTTTAAATTTATTGCTTTTGAAATATGTGTTTTTATTGTTTTACATGTTTTAGGTGCACAATTTGTCAATACGAGCTATTTCAGCTCCTGGGAGCCTCTAGATTTATAATGAATAATTTTATTTATGTATGATTATTTTTTTAATGTATTAAATGAAACATTAATTATTCTTTTCCATTTGTTGTTATACTTATTTATAAATCCATATCCTATCATATGTCAGATTTTACAAATTAGATGGCAAAATTAAGAAAATTTGAATATGCAGGCTACCCCATTTTGCTGTGGCATATACCAGACATCAACATTATTTGCCGAGCTTGATATTTTTTTGATTGGGTATATATAGTTATACTTTGCGATAAGATATGTTGTTTTACAATAATAAACGAGTCTTGGAGTATTTTGGCTCTGAAAGATGACCAAAATTAGCCATTTTAGACATGAAGCTAAATAAGACATATTGATACGGTTAGATTATACATACACTTAATAGACAGCATTGTTATTTCTTTGCATTCTTACACTTAAAGTGATGTATTATGAGGAACAACTATCAAAAATTATTATTGTTGCCATATTTTTATTTAAACCAGCGAAATATGCCAAAAGGCTTATTTTTGCTGTTTTCGAGCAATTTCATCTGTTAAAAGATGGCACCTAAAAATCCAGATCGGTTCAATATTTTCCCAAAAAAATTTGTGCGGTTATTTACATTACTAAGGTGCACCAATGTGCCAAATATGAACGCATTTGGCAAAAGTGACATTCGGACGGTTTTGCATGGTTTTCTGGCAGATTGGCTCTTAAAACTATAAACGAACTTCATTCGCAGGGGTGTACTCTTTACACAAAATTGTTTCAGCAGAGTTATGAGGACGAACGATTGCAATCGACACTTCATAGGTTTTAAGGTGTCATCACGAACTTATTAACTGATACGATATGCCTGAATTTTATAAAAAGTGTACATAGGATGATATGGCATTTTTTTCGATCTTAGGTTTTTAGATGCCGGAAAGGTGGTCTTTTTTGTTCTTTTCTCGGTTGTGACATTTTGGCTCTAAGCCATTTTCATGGTGGGTAAAGCACGCAAAGCGTGATATGCTTTACTTGTTGCCGCACTCGGTTTCGCTCCTTTTGTTCATGCCAAAATCTTTGTTTGTTCCCTTGATTTTTCTTCTAAATCGATGACTTATTTTTAACATTGATAAACTACTGTTTCTTTAATTGATGCAAAGAGGTTAGTGTGGGTAAACATGTTTTATGGGAGGGGCCTTGGTTTATATCTATTTTTTTCCAAAAAACTATATGTTAAATTCACTTCAATATGGTAATGGCGTGACGATGATATTATATATTACAATTTGATATAATTGTTTGAAATCATATCATCCTATCTACACCATCTTAAAATTCATCTAGGATATCAGGCTTTTAATTTGGTACGCCAGACGCTCGTTTCTTTTTCACAAGACATTTCAGTGGCACCCCAATTGAAACAGTTAGCATGGTAAGAATATCAAATCAAATGCAAAGATGAAGAGATTGTAGTAGTTCTTTTTAACATACAGATAAGCCATTACAATTACACATACACTAACTTCAATAATGAACGAGACAATAGTTTTAAGTAATTATTTGTAATATCTTAGGACAAATATGATACAACAACATTATAGATTAGAAGAAGGCTTATCTGCGACACTTAACAAATGTGATTGACCATTTAAAGGAAACAATTTCGAAAAAAAAAATTCAGCTCAGCTATTATTTAAAAATTAAAAACCTCAAAAGCAAATTCTCAAAACATTCGGTAATAATGCACCTGTATATTGAAAACAACGTATG
>JAASAO010000475.1:0-29341 GCA_017311375.1 Mytilus coruscus | reverse complement strand
TACGGCCTCAGATATGTGTTTAGTCGTTACGTCATTCGAAAATATATGTCCTTGTAAAAATTCGGACTCAAATCTATGTCCTCTGCCTTAATTACCCACAATTCAATTATCTGCCCAAATGTGTCCTCAATTTTTGTGCTATAAGAGGTTTATTACCACGTATCTTGCAATGTCAAAAACCACCTGCAAGCAAAGACTGCCAGGAGATCAAACGGATATTTTTCCCAACAAGCATGTTACGCACCTTCTCCCTTTGCAGATGGTTTCCTTATGGGTGTTTCCAAAAACAGGACTTTATTAAACTTCCTGATCACCTAAATTTTCCCAATTTTGTTAACGTTGTCAGTTATTATTATCCTTTTTAGTTTTTAACGTGGGATTGTCCCCTTTTTGTCATAGTTGCTTGTTTTAGTATCGTGTTTTGAGACAAATCTCATAATTTTTCGTCTACTTTACTGTTGCATTCATAAAGTTGTATTGTTGTTTTGGCAACAAAAAATAATTCCTCGAAGATGTTTTGAAAATTATGAAGTCAACCCACAGGACAGTGCATATCATGTTGAAAAGGACACAGATTTGAGGAAAGGACATACATTTGAGGCTGAACATATATTTGAGGCTTACATATATAACAGAAAAACCAATTACAAAACATCATAATAATTTATAGAACTGAATTATCAATTCGATGCATACATCACAAATGAAATATAGGTAAACAAAAAAGCTGTTACGAGATATTTAACTTATATATATATATATATATATATATGTTTAATGTAAGAAGAAAAATAAATGACATGGTTAAAAGGTCAACACAATATTTATCTTATTTTTCTTTTTTTATCTTTATTTATAGTATTCAGTGAGAACGATAGAGTTGATGTATATGCCACTGAAGGAGAAATCATGATTCTGCAATGTAAAAACGATGCAATTGATCATTGGGAAAACGTAAACAACAGAAGTTTTGTTGTATATTGTAATGAATTGAAATTCTCTTCGAGACATTTTTTAACAGAAGAATGCAATTTGCAAATTCGGGTTACCGTCGATGACTACAATACTACTTACCGTTGCGTCATTAATGGAAATCCTCCACGTGTTAAAGAGTTCAAGATATGTATGCCTAGTAAGTATGAAATTATATATTTCATATACTTGAAAATTCTATTTTATATCAGTTTTGAATGTTCTATTACTACTTCAACTATAAAAAAGACGTAGCGTTTAATTCAGCAATGAGGTTAGATGGCCATGCTTTAGTATTGAATGCATTTCCATATGACGAAGCAGTTTCTAGTTGAGTCCGACACATTAATTTAAGCACAACAGACAAGATAACTAATCTAAGAAAAAAGAAAATTTCTTTATTTTTGTAGTCTATTTTAATATTTTGGTATAGGTTTTCTCCGTATAAAATCGAAAGCATAATTACAGTAACATGCTTCTATTTTAAATTACCAGACCAATGATAAACTGAAATTGATCACTGGATCAATACAGAATAATGATCTCAAGAGAAATACAGTTGACATCTTACATTCTACGTGTTTAATGTTCGAAAGAGATATTTCAGTATTGCGTTTATAATGTACAATTTGCTTTGTTATCAGCGGAGGCATTTTTAATATTTAAATTATTTGTTTGTGAAAGAGATAAATCCACGTTTTCCTGTTCTTGATCTTTTTAATGGTTAAAATGACAAATTCTTGATACAGTAGCAAAAATGACTCTAAAATTTCTGAAACGTTGGAAAACGAACGGAAAGTGCACTCTTTTTTAGCAAATGTTTTATTTTCATAAGAAAATTTAGCGAAAACTTATTATGGTAAGTACAACATTATAAGGTTTTCTATTGGAACGGTGACAAAATAATCAGAAAATACCGACAGCATATGTCCTCTCGAGATTGGGAAATAACTACTTTGAAATGGTTGATTGGGAAATTGAAATGTGATGAGATCGTGTATATCAAATTACATTTAATTTAAGCACCTCTGACCAGTATGAATGTAGTAGAAGCTCAATCGGGGAAACATGTTGTAGGCGTTGAAGGTCACCAAATGACACTTACGTGTAATGTAAACAGCGGAACACCAAGGGAGACGATTTTTTGGACTAAAGATGGAAGAGTAGTCTCATCAGGGGGACCAGAAAGACTGCAGTACACGTTTATTCCAAAACGAGAAGATAATTTTCAGAACTATACTTGTACGGCAAATAACACATTAAAAAGTACAGCATTGAGAGAAAATATACAGCTAAGACTAACATGTAAGTTTATTTCGAATATGTTTTATGTACTGGGAATAAATGAGGTTATACATTTCTTGTTTTGGGTTATAATAATTCTTATTTTGTGAAGAACCACACTGATTCTATCATAAAATACACTGAAGATAATATTATTAAAATGCTGGACTTTTTAATCGACAATATATTTGTTGAGTTTTGGGGATTGATATTTCAACAGACAGTCGGTATTCCAATGGGTACTAATTGTGCACCCCTTCTGGCCGACTTGTTTTTGTACTCGTATGAAGCAGAATTCATTCAGAACGTTCTAAAAGACAAAAAGAAAAAGCAACTTGCAAAATTCTTTAATTTTACTTTCAGATATATTGATGATGTCCTATCACTGAATAACCCATATTTCAGTCAGTACTTGCATCTCATATATCCCGGTGAACTTGAAATTAAGGATACTACTGATACAAGAAGGACTGCTTTATACCTTGATCTTTTCCTCAATATTGACACAGATGGACGACTTCACATTAAAATCTATGACAAACGGGATGATTTCAACTTCCTAATAATCAATTTCCCATTTCTCAGCAGTAACATACCCTCTGCTACGTCGTATGATGTTTACATATCTCAATTGATACGTTATGCTCGTGCATGTTCACACTATATGGACTTCATATACAGAAGTGTGCTCCTTACGCAGAGACTGCTACAACAGAGTTATGAGGAGGAAAGATTAAAAATGACACTCCGTAAATTTTATGGACACCATCACAAATTGGTTGATCTATACGATGTGTCTATGTCTAAACTACCAAATGACATTTTTACCACGTCTTAGATTGTGGTTTAACATCTATGTCGTCTATCTGCTAAGTACCGAACGTGACCTATTCCCGAATATGACTGTTTTGCCGAGTGTGAATTTGCATTGCTATACGACTTGTCTCGGTATTTTATGCATCCAACATTCATATATTTATTTATGATGTTTCTGTTGTGGTTTCGGTTGAATAATGTGTTATGTCTTATCGTTTGTAGTCTAAATAGTTATAAAATAGCCTTTCAATACCGTCATTATCATGATAATTGTTTGGACTAATATTGTGAAAATAATTGTATGAATTTCAAGATTATATATTCATTACAAAAATACGTCACTGTTTGTGATGTCCTTTGCTGTCTGTCGTTAATGGACGATTTTCGTTGTTATTCTGCGGTTTACATGTTGTGTCGACTATTATATTATTTATTTGTGCGTTTCTCTGTGATGAGTGTTCTTGCGTGTGTTTGTGCTGTATTTCTGTCACGTAGTGTTGTCATTTTAGCGATATTTTTCAACATTGCCATATAAGTGGGAGGTTTGGCTAGCCATAAAACCAGGTTCAACCCACCATTTTTCTCAAAATATCCTGTACCAAGTCAGGAATATGGCATGTGTTATCAAATAGTTCGTTTATATGTATGTTGGCGTTTGTTTTTGTTGCACTTCAGTGTTTCTGTTGTTCCTTTGTTTTTCTCTTATAGTTGATGTGTTACCCTCGGTTTTAGTTTGCAACCCAGATTTGTTTTCTCTCAATCGGTTTATGACTTTTGAACAGCGGTATACTACTGTTGCCTTTATTTAAAAATAACTATCTTATTGTCCTGAGAATAAATGAGGTTATATGTTAAAAAAAAAAAAAAAAAAAAAAAAAAACCAATTGATAAAGATTGCTTCAAAATGCTAGAGTTAAACCTAAAATTGAAACACACTATCATGTTTCAGGTGGAATACTGGTTTGCTGCTGTATTCAAACTGCTTGTGATGGTACTTTGAGTTTTAAGTACAACACGTACGATCAGAAAACATTGTAGTGATACAAAAAATTGTTCTTTAAATGAATAGAACTGATTTATTCAGAAGTGGATTACAAATTACATTATTTAGGGATTATCTTCAAAATTAGAAATGGATTTTACTCCTGTTCTGTTTTTTTTAATATATGAAAGTGTAAAACTTGAAAAAATCGAAACATTCCAAAGGTGTCATATAAATAAAGGAGATATGTGATAGATTATGAGCCTATCCACCAGATACCAAAAGATGAGGACAACTAAAGGTCATCGCACGGCCTTCAACAGCGATTGAAACCCAAACCGTATAATAAACTATAAAGGCCCCCATGTCATATGATATTTAAATCCCATGGACAATTGACCCCAACGTATGGAAAACCCTTCATACAAAATTCGACTTTCCTATGTAAAAGTGAACCCCATTGAAAAGTAGCCTACACTTTTTATACTTGATGACTATGTGCACGTCCATCTAGTACAATTCTATATTTTCCGAAAAACACAAGGAAGTTATAATTCTATAACAAAAAAATTCCCCAAAATCCTTTCATACAATTTCCTTATAGCCAACAAGAGAAAACAATAAATTTAATAGGTCCATTATTGCTAGAATACGTATTTGACATATCAGGGTGAATTTTGCATTGGTAAAAAAGGTTGATTTATCACCATGGCTCAGAAATGTGTTATGATATCTTTTCCAACATATTTCAATTAATCAGAATGCGTATTGGTGTATTCTAACTATACTTATTAATTCAAATGTTGTCTTACTTTTAATTTATTTTAGAAATCCAAAGATTGATGGGGCAATTTCGCATGGCAGGAGGGTCAAAATATCATTGTTCCGAAAAGGTTTTATTATATCTTTTCCAACATAACGTAGTTAACATGCTATGATGACATTCAGACATTTCGAGGGATGGTCAAATCATTATAGTTATAATTTAATCTGCTGGTTCAAGTAAAAATGCTACAAAAATATCTATTTTAATCAAAAACATATGTAGCAAAAGATATCACAACACTTGTTCATAACCATGCTATTTTGACCCCCTAACATTGAAATACCTCCTTCGATGTGTACATATGGAATTCAAATTATCAAGGTTTTAAACTACATAACCTAGTCATAGTTCTTCAATTTATATCTAGAATGGAAAAAAAAATTTCGGAAGTTTTTTTGAGCACTTTATCTTAGTAATGGTATTTTATATCTGTATAACCAAAGTCTATATGAACTATAGATGAAAATTTGAATTACATCCACATCAATAATATATATATGAACACAAAATATGTGACAGAAGAGCAGAAAGTGTTGTAAATATAAATAAACCCTATTTTAACATATCGGTTGTAAGCTTAAATGATCTAAAAATAAATTTACTTAAATTACACAGCTCTATTTTGTGATTTATTATTATTTTTTTTACAATAGAAAATTAATAATCACCACCTTAAGGTTTCAGAAATTCAATTGGTAATAGCTAGCACACGATTTCAAATAGTGATACTGCTATTAGTATCTTGACTTAAAGATATATTATTACACTGTTTTAAAACATGGTATTTTGACCCCCTAACATGCAAAATTTGACTCCCTTCCCCTTACATGTCAAAATGTTTAATCATGCAGTTTTGTCACTGTCATTATGTTCAAAACAAGTATCTTGAATCAAACACATATGTTCGAAAAGCTATCACAACACTTTTATTGTAACTATATAGTTACAATGCTTAAGTAAATATCTTTCATAAAACAACATGTTTGAAAAATTTTGATATATATTTTTACATATTTTCATGTTGCCTCAATTAGGATAGTTTATATTAATTTAAAACGACTGCTTGATTAACAGACATGCTTAAGGCTTGTGATGTATTATTCTTGCAGTGCGTCCCCGTTTATTAGTAAACATGAAGGAGATATGTAGTAAAGAGAAGATGACAGTTATACTCAATTGCTTAGAAACATTAGGACAGCCAATAGAAAGTTACAATTGGGTATACAATGATGCTGGATTAATAGAAACATCCAATGAACTACTTCTTACATCTTTAAACAAGTCAATTGCAATTTACGGTAGATACACATGCATAGGGAAAAATGCCGCTGGTAGCGACAATGCCACATTGGTTTTACATGAGGATAAACTATGTAAGAATAATATTTTAAGTGGTATGTTACAATGTCATTTGCTAAAATTATTTTCAAAAGTTCCTTGTGTAGCATGATAACTTTGTATGATTTTTTTCTATACAACCCCAAAAAAGAAAAGAAAAAAAGGAAAAACAAACAAGAAACAGAACAAAATACAAAGACGCAAAACAGCAACAAACAAGAATGTGTCCATAGTACACGGATGCCCCGCTCACACTATCATTTTCTATGTTCAGTGGACCGTGAAATTGGGGTCAAAACCCTAATCTGGCATTAAAATTAGAAAGATCATATCATATGGAACATGTGTACTAAGCTTCAAGTTGACTGGACTTCAACTTCATCAAAAACTACCTTGACCAAAAACTTAAACCTGAAGCGGGACAGACGGACGGACGGACGAACGAACGGACGCACAGATCATAAAACACAATGCCCCTACTATTGTCGTAGGTGGGGCATAAAAACAAAACAAAAAAAATTGCAAAAAAAACCCCCAGAAAATAACGCCTACCCTCTAAATCAACTCACCCAAAACAATTACAAGAAATCTAAAAATCATACATGTATCGTATTCCTGTATTTCATTATAGGTCAACCAAGACAATTTCCATCCATTAACTTACATTCTGACGGAACAAACATTTATGTAAGCTTGAAAGGTGGTTCTGTTTTTAAATTAAAACAGCCAATTTTCATTGAATATCGACAACACAATTCAGAGATCTGGCGAAGGATTTCAAACCACGACAGTCTGAAAACGATACACCAATCAATACAAATAAGCGACCTCAGACCTTCAACGGAATATATTATAAGACTTTCTGTGAACGGAAGTAATGGATATACTGTGTCAGAAGAATATAAAATGAAAACTAAAGGTTTGTACCATTTTAATAGTTATGTTTTCAGTTACCGAAGAATTGACTGTAAAATTCAAATAAGAATTGATTCGTTGATTGATTGATCGGTGTTTAACGCTACTTCAGCACTTTTGTGCTATTTCTTGCCGGAGTGTCCGGAGAGACCTACCGACTTTCGGTAGTAAAACTGACAATCCTAGTCATATAAGATTGGAGTCGAAAGCACCTGCCGCGTGCCGGATTCGAACTCAAATAAGTAAACTGATGAAATGGAGCTATATCTTAAATATATTAACTCATCTTATGTTTTAGTTTTTCATTTCTAGATATGCTGATTTATGTATATTCTTTGTCAAAAATCAAAACTATATTTTTTTAATTTTAGAACACATCGTCATCTTTGTGAACAGATAGTTACATTAATATCAATTAAATTTTGAAAGATAAATTTGAAGCATTTGAGACACAGCTCAGACATAGGAAAGCAAGAATGAAAATTTAATGGCTATTTCAAATGACCCTACAACAGAAATTATTTTTTCATTTTTTTTAAGTCTTATTCATTGTATTTATTGCTAGTATGGAAATTAAATGGTTATTGCAAATGATCTTGCCAGAGAAATTATTTGATTTTTTTCAGTTAAGTCTTGTTCATTTTGAAAAAAGATTAAGAAAGTGAGAACATCAAACGAAAAAAAAAGTTAAGACACCTTTAGTATTCAGACATTATAATAATACTTTTCAATTTCTGTTTGATACATGGTTTTAATTTCAGGAATGAACTTCAAGGCAAATGAATCTACAACCACATATATTGTACTTATAATAATATTTACAGTTGGAATAGTTTTTGGAACAGTTTTTCTAGTCAAGCAATTAATCAGTTTGTACCATTTTAATAGTTATGATTTGAGTTATCGTATAATTGACTATACAACTTCAATAAGTAAACTGATGAAATGTTACTATATCTCATATATATTAATTCATCATTTTATTTGCTGTTTCATTTGTTGATATTTTTCATTAGACACTTATCCAGATTCATCATGAACGTAAATAAAGCATTTCGTTACTAACCTCTACATAAATTACAATTTTAGAAAAAACATCTGGACTTTTGTTTTAACCTATCAACGTTTATAAATTGGAATGTTAGTGCACAGGTTTATCTGTAAAACCGGTACTAATAAACAATTCAAAAACATAAATCGAATAAACGTTAAACACCGAAAACTAAAGATTACACAACATGAATACCACCAAAAGTCTTGGGTAAACCCATGTGTCTCGGAAATCTATTCTCCTACTCCACTGGTGGTACCTGTCGTGTTACTTATTGCAAAGTAACCAATCAGTGACAAATAACATTCGGCGAGGTCACAACTGGGATGAAGTGGGCGGGATTGCAACTCTATGAAATGAACATATGCGTAGTTATCTAGTAGTCAGATATTCATTAAAAGTCAACCACATCACGATAACGTCCAGATACCTTTTAAATGAATAACTAACAGTTTGATATTTTGAAATTCTTTTAATATGTTGCTTAGTTCAGAATGAGGTATACTTGTGTAAAGGGTTGTGAATTCAAATGATTATACTATTGCATAGCGTATTGCTATGTGTTTCTTTATTCTACATTGGCTAGAGGTATAGGGGAGGGTTGAGATCTCACAAAACATGTTTAACCCCGCCATATTTTTGCGCTTGTCCCAAGTCAGGAGCCTCTGGCGTTTGCTAGTCTTGTATGTTTTTTTTTTTAATTTTAGTTCCTTTATATGTTTTGGAGTTTAGTGTGACGTCCATTTTCACTGAACCAGTACACAATTTTATTTAGGGGCCAGCTGAGGAGCACCTCCGGGTGCGGGATTTTCTCGCTGCGTTGAAGACCCATGCATTGGTGGCCTTTGGCTGTTATCTGCTCTCTGGTCGGGTTGTTGTCTCTTTGACATATTCCCATTTCCATTCTCAATTTCAAGATGGTCTTAGATTTTATGTTCTCTAATAGATATTTTGATTATCTTAGTATCAACATCTGATTCACACTATGTCAAAAGTAAGAAGGGTAGCAAATAGATCCAATAATGTATCAAAGCAAAATGAAAGACAAATGACCAAAAAAACAAAATATCATTTAGTGACAAAAACACACATAAGTACATAACGCTAACAAATGACAACGTTAATAAACAAAACTGGCTAATTTACTGAGGTTGAGCTACATTTGTTTACAGTATGCAACCCTTCCTCAAGGACAGAAGAGATTGATATAAAGGAATATTGCAATCGAAGTCGTAATGTGTTGGTTATTTTATTCATCTTTTGCTTATAAACCATGATCAGCCAAACCAACGAAACGTTGATTTTTTTTGTAGAAATTGTTTTATTCTTAGGAATAATTTTCTGCTGCCTTAAATGCATATAATTGTAGGTCTATTAATATTGTAATTAGTGTTTTCATGACATATTTCAGGAAACAGAAAACAGGCAAATAATGAGTAATTTGAAATAGTATAATCTAAACACTTATAATTTCTACCATTTCATATCTGAGACTATGCAGATCACAGAAGTAACCTTAAATCAACTAAATCTGTCTAAATATGTGTTTACCTCATCACGTATTTTGTTCTTTCATCAGCATAGAATAATATCAAAAAGGATAAATCTATGTCTGAGCTTTCTACTTTTTCATTCTTAAGCCTTTAATTAATGTTATGCACAGAAACACACCTTTGTTCTTATTAATTATGTCTGGTTTTGCATTCGCATTTCTGAAAATTGAAAAAAAATGTTCAGACGCATGCTGCAAGACAAATTCACTCAATGGACTATCAAAGAATGAAACCGTTTATATTTATCAAATATATTTAATCTATCATTGTAATTCTTAAATCTTTTATTGTTTCTTAATATGGCTAAAAGTTTGTTGTTTTAAAATTCCTGCCTCACCAAAACATTGTTTAATGTCACTTTTTTTAAATATGAAAAGAAGACGATGTGGTATGATTGCCCATGAGATTAAAATGCAGTTAAATGTCGCCTTGATTTTTAAAATTACTAAAAAAAAGACGATGTGTTAGGATTCTCCATGAGACAACTCTCAACCAGTGAAGTCTGTAAACGCATTTTTATGCCCCACCTACGATAGTAGTAGGGGCATTATGTTTTCTGGTTTTTGCGTCCGTTCATTCATCCGTCCGTTCGTCCGTCCGTCCGTCTGTGTCGCTTCAGGTTAAAGTTTTTGGTCAAGGTAGTTTTTGATGAATTGAAGTCCAATCAACTTGAAACTTAGAACACATGTTCCCTTTGATAAAATCTTTCTAATTGTACTGCCAAATTAGAGTATTGACCCCATTTTCACGGCCCACTGAACATAGAAAAAATAGTGCGAGTGGGGCATCCGTGTACTATGGACACATTCTTGTTTCATATAATTTGTTAATTAAAGACACAGACATAGACTTATATTGCTTGAAGTCAAGAATTTTTACTGTTTTATGTAGTGTGTAATTTATATGTCCTAGTATTTTGAATCTGACTGAATGTGTCTACTTTTATGAAAACTGTATGCATGCATACCTCGAAAAGGTAACCATTTAGTCGGCAAGTAAATTATTATACCTTCTTTTATTTTTCTTTACAAAACAGGGAAGTTCAACAACAAGAAGAACACATAGACGGTAAACAAATACTTTTATTTCTTTCTTTATAAATAATAATGAGAATAAAGTATTAGTCGATACTGTACATGTGTAATGTATCTTTGACAAATGTGACTCTAGTTATTGTATTCCTTTATTTGGTCCACAAAAAGTGACAGTTTTAATTTCATTACAGATAATAATCGACACTTTGAATTGAACATCGTCTGGAAAAGGAAACTCTAAAAAATCTAAGCCCCCTCTCCCGCCAAATACAAATAAATAATTACATAAATCTATATATTGGACTCAGTTCGACGTCCGGACTCTAATCGACGTCCATTCTGAAGTGATAATAATAAAAAGTAAGATAGCAAATGAAAGCTGATTCTATGCACCGCTAATTGAGTCTTTTCGGTTCTCAAATCGACGTCCAATTATTGGCTGAGACCACACGACTTTTAAAATATTACATTTGTTTGTAATTGTCACAAATAAAGTGAATAATACTTCATAAAATTAAAAAAAAAATAGTTTAATAATCTTATCCCCGAGACAATCAGGTAATGATATCAATTTCAAATAGATATATTGCAAATGAACCTTTGCTTTTATAATAACTCTATATATATATTGTTGCTGGAGTCCGGGGATTTCAGTTATTTTTCTGAACTAGACTATTTTCATATCCCAAATAAAGATTCTTGTCAGTCATATCAGTAGTCAGTCGTATCATGGCATATCTGAATTTTCTTTGCTATATGGAGAATTTACTTCAAAAGTATCAACATGAAGCTTTGATACCGTTAATTGTAGTAAAGATTGAAAGACTTAAAATATCCCTGGTTTGAAATATATTCGAGTTTAATTGGCCCAACTTTATGATTCACTAATAGCGATTTAAGTTCGACACATTGCATAGACGCATGTTTTCTGTTGACCACGACCTATGTCACAAAATCAAAAGCAATATTGCTCGAAATAATTTTTAACATATATTTGAGTTTGGTTCAAATATTATGTTAGGCTTTTGCGTTATCATCCTGTAAAATCTTACTGAACTGATTCTTGGCTTTTGTTATATCTGCTACCCTGTCCTCAGAGATTGAGACCTCAAAATCAATATGGATCTATCACTCTTAACATAAGTGGGATTTTAATTCAAAGTAAATCACTTATCCATTGAGGAAGACTGTATGACGATTGTGTCATTTTGTTGCTGTCTCATTAACATGAATAAAGTTGATGCCAAATTTCAGACGATTGTTTATTTATCAACAAGAAACACCTTTGCTATGCATCTTTTTATATATTGTTAGTGTTTGTGACTTTGGCATTTGAGGTATTGACCCCTAAATCAATAATATGCAACTTGCATTCATTAAATGTTCATATGATAACATATATCCGCTTTGTTCTTCCCCCAAGTAGGATTGTAAGGTTATCATTTAAAATTTTCTTGTCGGCATTCGCGTACATTCAGTCAATTTTTTTTCAATTACTGTGACCATACTCAAAGACTTATAGTTTAAATTGCTGTAAAAACGCGTTCCGAACGGTTTAAACGTAATGCTATACTTCTAATATTGCTGTATATAACTTAAAAAAGTGACATTAAAAGAAATAATGATATCTATAGGTATCGCTGCAGACAATCAAGTATATCAATCTATGAGTGATTTACTTGCACAGCCAGGAGCAAGTGGTCATAACGCAGATGTTCATTCTTCATTTGAAAGATCTGGGATCTCAAATACCAACCACGAAGTTTCTTATAATCTTAACGTAAATACTACACCGACGGAAAACAGTAAGAATACAAATTATAATAGTACACTTTAATTATTAATGAAATTCAAAATATTACATTTTCTGCCTAACTTTAGTTTGAAGCAGGTCTTACCTTTCTTTATAACTGTCAGAACAGTTCTAATAACATAAGCAACACGACGGGTGCCACATGTGGAGCAGGATCTGCTTACCCTTCCGAGCACCTGAGATCACCCCAGTTTTGGTGGGGTTCGTGTTGTAGTCTTTAGTTTTCTATGTTGTGTCATCTGTACTATTATTTGTCTGTTTGTCTTTTATTTTTGGCCATGGCGTTGTCAGTTTGTTTTCGATCTATGAGTTTGACTGTCCCTCTGGTATCTTTCGTCCTCTTTTCTAAACAATTCTAGAACACTTTAACTAATTGTTCTATGTTATGTCAGTTACCTTGCAGATAGAAAGATATTTTCGCAGATTTAAACAGGAAGAAATGTAACTTCATGAATGAAAATATGGGGTTTATGTCAATGAGAAATGGACCCAACGACACAAAAACAAATATCTAGATGTCAAAAACGGGCAAGTGCCTAAACAACATTCCATTTTGCTTAATGTAATATAATACCATTGATCAAGTTTATTATTTTGTTTCTCTCATAATCATCGCAAAAAACTAACGATTCATTTTTCAATTGCATTAATATATTAATACTAGCATATCAATAACAATTATAGACAAATATTTTTAAAGTTATTTTGTAATTCCATGAGCCAAGTGAAATAACTTTATATATGCAATTCATAAACATTTTCCCCTTTGATAGTATACCATAACATTACTAGTGTGATTCTAGCCGTCGATAACAGCCGGCGTTAATATTCATGAGGCCAGCCTTCAATAATATTCATGAGCAATCAATAATATTCATGAGATGACTTGCGTTCGATGAAGTGTTGTAAGAAACTATGATCGATTATTATGATTAGATAACGTTTTTTGTTTATATTTGATATTGTTTCAAACAGGCAAGTCAATGGGTGTCTTCTTCGAGGTCCGCGTTTTCTTAATCAATTATAAATAGGAACTATTGGTCTTCTGCAAGGTCGCGTCTTTTAACAACATTTAAAATTAAAGTAATTAGAAAATGTTAATGCTTCCATAAACGTAGAACTAAGAACCGATCTATTCAAAATTCTGTGATTAGTGAAATAATGTAAACTGCAACAATAAATGAAAAGATGATTAAATATAGAAATTTAACATTACTACCAATAAAGAAATTGAACGAAAGAGATGAAATATGCTTAATTGTGAATCTTGAAAACGGGACATTCCACCGGGCAAATTAAATAGAACAGTGCTTATAAATAATTCTGACTTCTCGAAGTATTTAAATGTTTAACAATTATACATTAAACGTAAACTGAAAGAAATAAAAGGAATTAATTGCCATATGGGCATTCCATAATTTGTTCGTTGTCTGTTCGTTGTCTACAAATATAGTCCCATCTCAATAGTTCTTCATACCAAACATGCGATCGTTTAGCTTCCATTTTAAACAGACCAGACAAACAAAAACATTTACAATTAAAGAAAAAAGAAGAAGAAATAAAACTGACAGTAACTATATCTATGACCTTTCATTATTCAAAACTACGGACACCAATCAGGGTCTTAACATATTCAGGTTATTGCCATTCAGAGGTAGGCATTGCCTCTAAAAATGGCCCATAGCACTTATGCCCTAGACCTGTACGAGTTTGTCACCAAAGGGTAAGGGGAGTACCCTCGTATATCACAAAGTCAAAATTAACTATTGCCGGCTGTCCAAACTAAGAGATTCTCCACGTGGGCCATTATACCAGAGGTAGAAATAGACATTGCCTCTAAAATGGCCCATAGCACTTATGCCCTAGACCCGTACGAGTTTGTCACCAAAGGGTAAGGGGAGTACCCTGGTATATCACAAAGTCAAAATTAACTATTGCCGGCTGGCCAAACTAAGAGATTCTCCACGTGGGCCATTATACCAGAGGTAGAGGTAGACATTGCCTCTAAAATGGCCCATAGCACTTATGCCCTAGACCCGTACGAGTTTGTCAGCAAAGAGTTAAAAGGGGGAGTGGGTACCCTGGTATATCACAAAGTCGAAATTAATTATTGCCAGCTGGCCAAACTAAGAGATTCTCCACGTGGACCATTATACCAGAGGTAGAGGTAGGCATTGCCTCTAAAATGGCCCAAAGCACTTATGCCTTAGACCCGTACGAGTTTGTCAGCTAAGGGTAAGGGGAGTACCCTGGTATATCACAAAGTCAAAATTAACTATTGCCGGCTGGCCAAACTAAGAGACTCTCCACGTGGGCCATTATACCAGAGGTAGAGGTAGACATTGCCTCTAAAATGGCCTATAGCACTTATGCCCTAGACCCGTACGAGTTTGTCAGTAAAGGGTAAGGGGAGTACCCTGGTATATCACAAAGTCAAAATTAACAATTGCCGGCTGGCCAAAGTAAGAGATTCTCCACGTGGGCCATGATACCAGACATAGAGGTAGGCATTGCCTTTAAAATGGTCTATAGCACTTATGCCCTAGACCTGTACGAGTTTGTCAGCAAAGAGTTAAAAGGGGGAGTGGGTACCCTGGTATATCACAAAGTCGAAATTAATTATTGCCAGCTGGCCAAACTAAGAGGTCTCCACGTAGGTCATTATACCAGAGGTAGAGGTAGGCATTGCCTCTAAAATGGTTCATAGAACTTATGCCCTAGACCCGTACGAGTTTGTCAGCAAAGGGTAAGGGGAGTACCCTGGTATATCACAAAGTCCAAATTAACTATTGCCGGCTGGCCAAACTAAGAGATTCTCCACGTGGGCCATTATACTAGAGGTAAAGGTAGGCATTGCCTCTAAAATGGACCAAAGCACTTATGCCCTAGACCCGTACGAGTTTGTCAGCAAAGGGTAAGGGGAGTACCCTGGTATATCACAAAGTCAAAATTAACTATTGCCGGCTGGCCAAACTGAGAAATTCTCCACGTGGGCCATGATACCAGACAAAGAGGTGGGCATTGCCTTTAAAATGGCCTATAGCACTTATGCCCTAGACCCGTACGAGTTTGTCAGCAAAGAGTTAAAGGGGGGAGTGGGTACCCTGGTATATCACAAAGACGAAATCAACTATTGCCAGCTGGCCAAACTAAGAGATTATCCACGTGGGCCATTAAACCAGAGGTAGAGGTAGGCATTGCCTCTAAAATGGCCCAAAGTACTTATGCCCTAGACCCGTACGAGTTTGTCAGCAAAGGGTAAGGGGAGTACCCTGGTATATCACAAAGTCAAAATTAACTGTTGCCGGCTGGCCAAAGTAAGAGATTCTCCACGTGGGCCATTATACTAGAGGTAGAGGTAGACATTGCCTCTAAAATGGCTCATAGCACTTATGGCGTAGACCCATACGAGCTTGTCAGGATAGGAATGGGGAGGGGTTACCTCGGTATATCACATAGTTAAAATTAAGTATTGCCGGCTGGCCAAACTAGGAGATTCTCTACGTGGGCCATTATACCAGAGGAAGGCATGGCCTCTAAAATGGCCCCGTAGCACTTATGCCCTGGACCCGTATGAGTTTGTCAGCAAGGGATTTGGAGGGTACCCTATATATCACGTAATCCAATTGCTATTTAGTCAAATAATGTTCAAGCATGTGCATAATCTTTACCACATAAATGCACATCATTTAATTTATTGTAAAAAAAATCTTCTTTTGTTCGTATTTGTGTTTCTTCCAATCTAATGTTGCAATCTAAATATTTATATGGATTTACATTTTTTTTGTTCCTAACTTATAAGAATCACCAATTTCTGTTTTTATTGTTTTAAACTGGTCCTGAGTAAAATTTTCAGCCTGAGTGTCTAGTGACTTCGGCATCAGTCTAAATGAGTTAATTAATATAATGTCTTTGTTTCTTATATTCTTTGGAAAAAATAATACATTTCTCATCTGTGTTTGATGTGAAATTTATCTTTCCTTGCTTTTTCAGAAATATGCGACTAACCCGTCCAAACCGTGAAATGGAATTGAATGAATTTTGAAAGTTGATATCCCAAATTGCATTTCCTGTGAGCTGCATTGCGATATTTATCAGTTAAATGGTCATGGTCGCGAACTTTACCATTTTTTATTCTTATACGCATATATTATAATGTTACACTTGAATCGAAAGATAAATAGTCTTCATTCTTCATTCTCAAGCATAAGACCCTGATGGATTTGGTTGACATTGAACTCTCAACGTGCGATTGTAATTTACAAATTTTATATATGTACCTTCCTCTGGTAATTTGTTTTTACAGACTGATGCTGGCTGCAGTATTTGCTGTGTTTTTCTAAGATGTCCTGTCTGTTAAAGTGGCTTACACAGTGTCGACACCAAAAAGTGTTATTTTCCATGGAAGATACATGTGATCCTAAATTTGAGACAAAGGTCTTGATCCAACAGCAGTGTTGACTTTCATTATTGGTTACAATTAAAAGATCTACTAGTATTCGTTTGATCCTTTTTTTCAATATTCATAAGGGAAATGGTTCCTCTATCTCCTTATAACAAAAACGTTTTATACTAGGATCATATCTAATCTTTCAAATTTATCAATCATCTTGATTGACACTGAATATTCATCGGACCACTTTTGGTATTTTCGCTCTCCCTTAGTATGATTTTGATCTACCTTCTCATTATGTAGCGCGGATAAAATTGCCTATTGGAAATACTTTTGATCCTTATGATGAACATTAAATAATAGCTTTCTTTTTGTGCTGATTTTTCTGGAAGTTGTATATAAGAACTCCCTACTCATGCTACCAGCGGGTTAGTTTTGATTTAGTTGTTTTTATAATATTTAAACAATCCTTTTCCATTCTCAATAGTTTTAAATTTCGATTTGTTAAAGGCATCTTCTTTGGAAAATTTTCTTTTGTTTTTTGTTTCAATTAGTTTGACTGAATAATTTTTAAAGTCTGCTGTACCTCACTAATCAATCCTCCTTGGCAATTTGACGTAGTTCTTTTATCCTTTTGGCTAATTTATTTTAAATATCCATAGAAGTAAGGTCTTTATCCTTTCTGGATTCCTATAATGGGTTTGTTTTTGTGCCTCTAACATAATCCAATGGGATCTGGTTTCTTTTACAAAACCTGTTTTTTTTTTCCCGTATAAGCGGCGCTTTAAGCGTTGTTATTGGTAGTTGTATCTTCTCAAATCTAACCCTTCTTCAAGCACCACAAGTTGTACATATTTCTACATTTTGGTCTTTTTGTACAAAATTATGCACATGCTCTGATTTAACTTCAGACTCTGAATTAGAATTATCCAAAGATTTGCGTTGTTTTCCAATTTACTTCTTGTTCAACTTTTTAATGGCATCCATTCCACTTTTTTCTTTGTACTGATTTATTTCATTACAAACACCATATTTATTAATGGTGTTTGTTATTTTAGATATTGATTTCATGTTTTATTTACTCGTAATACTTAATGAAAAAACTATTTTTAATTTAGATAAAAAAAACACTTTTTGGGCATTCGCAAATCACTTCAAACATTGCTTCTACTTCTCTCTTTCCAAACCTAGATCCTTGGTTTCTTACCAGTGTAGTAGAAAAATATTCCTGCCTTTTTTTTTTATCAAATTGTAAACCGTCACTTCTCATGTATGCCCCTTGCAATGTTCTCCAATTTGGTCTTTAACTGTTAGAATCTTGCTCATCCCAAACTTACTCTTCACTTCTTCAACATTCAAAATTTCATTAAAAAAAATCTAATCGAAAGATTCTTCCACTTAAATGCCTCACAATTTTGTTCTTTGGTTTTCTCTTCCAACACGTATTCCCTCGAAAATTCATCATTCTCCTCCTCAAACACAGTTCTGTGTTGTTTTTTTTTTTTTTTTCCATATTCTAATTATGTAGTTAAATAATGTTTTAAATATAATCGACACTTGCCTAGTTTGTACTCTGGTACCATTTTTATGTGGAAATCTCTTAGTATGGTTACCCGGCTAGAGTGCAAGACCTTGGGGATTTCCATGGTCTCTATCTAAAATCTGATGTGTTATGAACAGATATTATGGAAATAAAAGATTTGAGGATGTTTGTATAGGAAATTATAAATTAGATCCCATATGGTATTACACATCATCAGGATAAGCTTATGATGCAGGTCCATTGCTAAATATAAATAGTAATTGCTTTCGGATCCAGATATGCTGCTTATGTTTGAAAAATCAACCAGAGCAGGAGTTGCCATGATTACATGGTAAAGCTTATAACTCATATATGGTATATAATGTTAAAACACAAATAACTTAATACTCAACTTATATAGATGATAATTACCATTTTTATGCACGGACTATGACACAACCTTTACCTAAAGGAGATTTTGATTGGGTAGATCCAGATGTTAAACTGTCCAGATGATACTAATTATGAATACATGGTTGAATGATATTTTGAATATCCAAAACACTTCATGATACACATACTGACTATTCACTAGCACAAGAAAATGTTGAGATTAATAAGGTTGGCAAACGAATACCAACATAACATAACTGCGCCAAGTATGTGCTCCATTATATTTATCACTAGAAGAAATGAAATTGACTAGGTTCATAGTATAATAAGTTTTGTTCAATGCGTATGGCTTGATCAATATACAGATTTCTATATACAAGTCTTAGATATAAAGCCATGTCAGAATATGAAAAAAAAATGATGATATATTTTATATTTTGAAAAACTATAGAACATTTTTGCAAGAGAGTCGATGTGAAATTGGTCGTTGGTGAAAAACAAGCACTTAAATTCGTGGGTAAAACAAGTTTTGACAGTAGAGTTATTTTTACAGAACAGTTGATAGCCGTTCATATGAAAAAGACTCCGCTTAAATTTGGTAAATGTGGTAAAACTTTTTTAATTTGGGAGTTGTATTTGAGATCTTTCAAAAACACTAGTTATGACTTTCATTACAATGTTATATGCAAACTAAATGACAACAATGCTAAGCATTTGTTTACTGATACAGATATTCAAACGGGTATTTTCACCAGGATATATATACCCCCATGTTCAAGACAGATTTGATACTTCATATTATCCAAATAACCATTTATCAGGAAGTGCAACTGGTGTTAACAAAAAAGTAATTGGCATTTTTAAAGAAGAATTTGCTGGTAAAATACTGACCCAGTTTGTGGGTTGAAGGGCCAATATGTACGCCTACATAGTAGATGGTGAAATAACGAAGAACGCAAAAAGTTTTAAGAAAATGTGATTATGAAAAATGTTACTTTGAAGGATAAAAACCATATTAGAATCACATCAGGAAATATGCAAATTCCTGAATATTAGTAAGAGTCATCTTCACTTTACTGAGGACATTACTAAGATTGATTTGTCGGCTAAAGATGAATAAGAAGAATATTCTAAATATCCCGAAAAAGCTGATAAATTGATTTTTAATTTGACTGCAGTACCATCGGTACATACAGCTACTAGATACGCTAAGTCTTCCGAACATAACATGTTTTGTGGTGGGAATTTAAATGGAATCCATAGATATAATGACAATGAGTTTTTAATGTAAAATACTATATGATTGCAGAGCTTTCCACTACAACTGATAGGAATGGCTCGTATGAAGAGAAATATATATATATATAAAAAAAACAATAACAAAACTTAAAAATACGATCAACACCTTCAAGAACTTACAAAAACAATAGAGAGCAAAGTGGACATTCTGACTGCACTATGCAACAAAAAAAAAAAAAAAAAAAAAAAAAAAAAAACGATGCACTGGTATGATGTCGGCGGTGGAAGAAAAACCCATGAAAACCTGGACAGTTTAACGTTATTTGTTTAATGAAGTTAAATGTCAAGACAAAAACAAATTTAAATCTTTACAGTATCCGATTGTTTGATCCATGAGTTGAATATCGCGGGATAATCTATCAAATGGTCATAGACCTCTTTTACTCAATTCCATGGTCACCTCCTCAATATTTGTTCAATGCGGTATATATCTGTATTAGTCTTCTGAAGTTCAGCTCGTAAAAGGATCATTGGATTTCTTCATCGTTGAAATATTTGAGATAGAAGGTCGGTGGCTGATTACTTATCTGTACCCCTATTTTAACCTATTGTGTCTGTTTGTTTTGTTCACGCATCGTTGTCAATATAATGGAATTTGATGCGACTGTCATACAAGTGAGAGATTTAGCTAGCTATAAAACCAGATTCAATCCACCATTTTCTACATAAGTAATATGACAGTTGTTATCCATTCGTTTGATGTGTTTGAACTTTTGATTTTGCCATTTGATTGGGGACTTTGCTTTTTGAATATACCTCGGTGTTCAGTATTTTTGTGATTTTACTTTTTATCACTTAGGAAAAAGTAAACTCTTCTTCGATTCAACTTGTTTTGTATCCCTTTTCAAACATTTCTTTCTGGTGATTTACACTATGTCACCCACACTAAATTTGACTGTTGCATAGATGTTCAAATAAGACGTTTAACAATACCCCTATCTAATTTTTTTTCTCTAAATGTAGGATTGGTAATACGACTTAGTTCACTTGACATTTTTTTGTCACATACATAATTTTGTATGAATGTATCATTGTGTTTATAATAAGAGAGATCAAGTCGATAGTCCGAAAAGGATTTATTATTTGGAAGCAGCAAAAAAACTCGGCTGAAATCTACTCCTTTGATCGGATTGGGTGGACTTGAGTTTGTATGTATTTCAAAAATCGCTACAACAACCGATCAACCAACTCTAGTATCTTGAACACTGGTTTGGACGAAGGATTTTCTAAAGAAGACAATTATAATCTCATCTTTATAAAAAATTACGTGTTCCTATTTGCTACCGGATTCGGTGAACAGTGTACATTTACCACTTCCGAGACAGCCGAATGGCATTGATTCCGAATTCTTTTAACAAGACAGGAACCCATTGAAATATAGAAAAAAGTATCTGAGCAGCCTCAGTGTAGTGTAATTGTAACTAAAGGAAATAATTGCACTAATCTATGTAGACCAAATCATAACAAATGTCTCAGACACTTAAAGATGGCTATGCGACCGACAAAGATGATCATAAAATGGCTCCGTGACTGGAAGGGATATTCTTGAGATATATATTCAAATTCAAAGACTAGACACCGTCCAACGCCGTTAAACACAGCGTCATGTGAATCCAATAATGATGTATTTCCCATTTGGTAATAGTGGTAAAAATCTAAGTTAAAGTTTACAAGCTCAACATCACAAATATTTGACTGAGATATAAAAAGTTATAGGAATCGAATTTTCATACATGAAAAGTAACTCTTTGTTAGATTGTTTGTTTAATAGACAAGCAACTTAGATAAATAAAGTATCCCTTTTTTGAGATAGAACATTTCACTACAAACAATGTAGTTTTACAAATTTATCCTTATATTTCAATTGGAGATAAACCATGGATTTTTTTAACTTTGTAATACGCCCAATTCTGTACTGTTGGATTTGCTAACAATTGCTCATAGATTGAGTTCAAATCATACAACCATTTAATCATAGTACTGCTACGATAATTTTGAGAACACTTATTGAAAAGCAAAAATGCATGAGAAATAGTGGAGATACAACACTAAAAATATTTTTCTCTGAACTAACTACATTGTAGATGAATAAGCCATTATAATCCAATGGGAGTGTGGAGATAAAATAGTGTAGTTCTGACAAAAACACGTAGAGTGTAGAAATCTCGTAATATAGTTGTATAGGGAGAAAGACCATTGTACTTTGATCTCAAATATATAGCTATCTCAATGTTTACCAAAAGTGGACATATAACTCTATACTATTCATACAACGACTGATCAACCCTTTTCAACAGCTTTCAAAACAATGCAAAACTGTTTAACATGGTTAAACATTGTTCAACAGCGTTGAACACTATACATAATTGACTTCTATTAAGATTTCTGATCATAAACAGCGTGATGCACTTGTAAAGGAAATGCACGAGGCCAAGCAAAATATTCGAACAAACAACTATCAACCCCGAAAAGACAATATTGGATTAACTCGAAACCTTACTAAAGTGTTTAAGGTGGTACCCAACACCTTGACTAATATTAATTTGGCTCGTTTAATTTTCATAAAATTTTGACAAAATGTTTACTTTGACCCTTTGACAAAAATATAAAATTTCAAAAATTTGAACCAACCACTTTATCAAAAAATTTCGTTGGTTATATAGCAGTTTGACAAACACTAATTTTGATCATTGAGAAGATTAATATTTCCTTAACAAAACAACGTCATTAAAACGTTTAGCTGATTTTTACAGAGTTATCTCCTGTAGTGTTAGGTACTACCTTAAACCTGTGGATGAGGTGCAAAGGAAGCTGCTTTTCAAGGTAACCGTTGCAATTCTGTAAATATAGACAATGCAATTTCTCATAGGAACTCCTTTTACGGCTAAAACTGTACCACTTTTACTATGACGTTTCGTAAATTTTTTATCCTAGAATGGAAAGCTCATATGCACTACTATTTTTTTCAAAGGTCAAAATATAGGGCTGTGCGGCATATTTTCAACATTTATATGCCCGAACTTCTAAGAGTTTAAACTTATACTAAAATTCTGTACTACCCCTCCCTTCACTTTGGGTCTTCCACAGATTTCAATTTGGCCGCTATTCATGTTTATATTTACTGGTAACATTCCCATGTTATGTCTCTACGAGATGAAACATAGATATCATATCTGGGAACCTGTAGGTAAACAAAACAAGATATCTATGAATATTATATATCTCCCCAAAAGAGGCGTGGTTTGTGTTTTTTAAACAGCTGTATTTACAAAGTGCAACCTCAAATAACCTAAATATTGCTGACCAACTCGTTCGGGTCTAGGACATAAGTGCTATAGGCCATTTTAAAGGCAATAACTACCTCTTCCTCTGGTATTATGGCCCACGTGGAGAAGTCTTTAGTTTGGCCAGCCGGCAATAATTTATTTCGACTTCGTAATATACCAGGGTACCCTCCCTTACCCTTTGCTGACTAACTCGTACGGGTCTATGGCATAAGTGCTATAGGCCATTTAAAAGGCAATAACTACCTCTTCCTATGGTATAATGGCCCACGTGGAGAAGTCTTTAGTTTGGCCAGCCGGCAATAGTTTATTTCGACTTCGTTGTAAACAGGCGTACCACCTCCCCCTTTTAACCCTCTGCTGACAAATTCGTTCGGGTCTAGGGCATAAGTGCTATAGGCCATTTTAAAGACAATAACTACCTCTTCCTCTGGTATAATGGCCGACGTGGAGAAGTCTTTAGTTTGGCCAGCCGGCAATAGTTTATTTCGACTTCGTTGTAAACAGGCGTACCACCTCCCCCTTTTAACCCTCTGCTGACAAACTCGTACGGGTTTAGGGCATAAGTGCTATAGGCCATTTTAAAGGCAATAACTACCTCTCCCTCTGGTATAATGGCCGACGTGGAGAAGTCTTTAGTTTGGCCAGCCGGCAATAATTTATTTCGACTTCGGGATATACCAGGGTACCCCCCTTACCCTTTGCTGACTAACTCGTACGGGTCTAGGGCATAAGTGCTATAGGCCATTTTAAAGGCAATACCTACCCGTACGGGTCTAGGGCATTAGTAATATATATAGGCTATAATGCCTACCTCTGAATGGAATGGTCTGATAATGTCGAGATTAATGACTCTGATTGATCTCCGTAATTTTGAAACAAAAATATATGTCGTTTAAATTGTAACTGATAGTTTTTATTTGTTCTGTTCTTTTTTTCAATTAAATATAAAATTAATCTTCTTGTCTTTCTTATCTGATAAAATGGAAGATATACGATCGTATGTTTGGTATGTTTTACTTTTGAGGTGGGACTAACGAACAGATTATGGAAAGCCCATATGACAATTAATTCCCTTTAATTCCTTTCTTTCAGTGTACGTGTAAATTATATTTGTTAATTTACTAATGTCAAACTTTAAAGTCAAAGATGATAACTAATTATACGAACCGTATTTATATCGATTGTTTGAGTATATGTCCAAGTTTGAAGATGCATATGTCATCGCTTTTGTTCAATCTCTTTATTTACAGTAATCGCAAAATTTCTATAATTTTATTTAATCATACTTTTATTTATAATTGTAGTTTCAGTTTACGTTATTTCACTAATCGCAAGATTTCAATAAATTGTTTCTTGGTTTTAAGTGTATTTTGTCCTCAACCTTTTTATTTACTTTCATTTCAAATGACGCGGACCTTGCAGAAGGCACCTATTGATTTAAGATTTAATATTGCTGTAAATAACATAACCACATTGGATAATTACAGCATAAAATTATATTATTGTAATAATCTATTAATTACCCACACCACTTCAACGAACGCGGTCTCATCTCATGAATATTAATGACGGCTAGCCTCATGAATATTAACGCCGGCTATAATGTGATAAACGAATCGTGTATAACACAGATTAATCAAAGGGAATTACACATGTACTTAATAACGTAGCAGTTTTAAAAGTGTGTATCCGAAGCAGTGGATCGGGTCTGGAATATCTATTCTGATCCGCGTTCTGATTATCCGTACATAATTTCTTCTCCTCAACATCACGTGTTCACGATTGTTAATTCATTGAAGTAAATAGAGTCTAAGCCGCATCATTAGGCTTCCAAATCAGAACTAACTTTCGTTACGAAATAATTTCAACATGGCGAGAATACCGTCTTAAACCAATACTCTTCACACCAAGATGTGAAGAAAAACGAGGAATTAATATGGATCGAAACACGTTATTTATAAAGTAAAAAAGACCTGTAAATCGGCCATTATTTTAAATTCAAACCGTTTAATAAACAGGTTCATAATAACGTTAGCAAGTTTATGCAACAGTGGTTTGCTGATTTTCAAATATCATAAATCGATTAAGAATATACAAATCGAGGTAAAAAACAACCCTGATGGAATTGCATGAAACTCAAACAGGAGCGAGACCGGGTGCATCGACAGGAAAAGCGTCTCGATCTATGCATGCATCTCCAGCTATGCCACTCTAAACTCAGTCAAAATTTTACAATTGGGAAAAGGACACAATTGGTAATAGTTGAGTACAAGTAGTAAAAAAACTACCACTTTCTTTGTTAGCTTGAAGGATAATCCAATCAGTATAAGCATTAGTCATCTAGAAAACATGTATCATAAATATATGAATCCGACATATTTAATAGTTACTATTCCATTTTCCAACAAGTTGGTAATCAATATCACTACTTATATAAAAGTAATAAATTTTATGAAACACATTACGACAATGGCGCCATATTGCAAGAAAATTTACCCGATATCCTTTCATTTTAGCTCACATAAGAACCATGTGAGTTATTTTCTATTACTTGGTGTCCGTCTTCGTCTCCGGTCATGGAACTTTGTCGTCTGTCGTTCGTATTTCCAAAATTGTTTTCCCTCTAAAACCACGAAGGTAAATGTTTTTTAAACTGGCAGTAATGTAGTATTGGGTGTCCTCTACAATCTATACTGATTTTGTTCCTTTTTGATATAAAATATAACCAACAAATGTATAAATAAAACTAAAGCGGATAGTGCATATCGAACAAGCTGTTATAGTAATCAATAAAACAAGATCTATCCACCCTACAAAATCGAAAAAAAAACAAACAACCAATTTAAAAACGTCCATTTTGAAAAAAATTCGCTGTTTATTTTTTGTTAAACTATATCTGCAAATAAATCAAAGTACATGTAGCCCTATCGTCAAATGACCTTTTATAGGAGTTATTGCCCTTAAATGACGATTTTACTTAGTTTTGGCATTTTTCTTCTATTATCCAATAAGCTATAACGGACGAAAGAATTTTAAACAGCAAATTTGATGAGATGAAAAAAAAAACCAAATAAGACCCAAATAATATAATCAAACATTCATATTCAGAAGCAAACGATTTGTCATATTAAAGCTCATCTTTGGCGACAGGTCGGCAGTGTATGTCTATATCTCTAGCAATTGGAAACACGTACTTAATTATTGTTTATCTGCTTCATTCGTATATATCTTGTTTTAGCTGTGTTATCAATATTGTTTTCTTGTTTTTTGTCATTGAGTGAAACTTTAATTATTAATTTCAATACATATTTGCTCCTTGGGTAATTTAAAATATATGCATGTGCTTAGTTATAGAAAATAAAAAAAAAAAAAAAAAACGATACATTAAACCCTTCAACATCATCTTAATTTAATATACTTGGTTAATATAAACCGTATGCCTTAACTGAATGTTTTGTATGTCTTAATTTTGTCACATTAAAAGTCTGGACTTAAATATAATGACAATAAATATTTGAAATAAATTGAATTAAATAACAACTTACTGTCATAATGTGTGCATGCAAATGTGGGTATAAAAAAAATATATATAAATAAGAGGTTGTGCCAATGAGACAACTCTCCACAAGAGACCAAATGACACAGAAATTAACAACTATAAGTCACCGTACGGCCTTTAACAATGAACAAAAGCCATGCCGCATACAAAAGCTATAAAAAGCCCCGAAATGACAAATCTAAAACAATTCAAACGAGAAAACGAACGTCCTAATTTATGTACAAAACAATGAACGAGAAACAAATATGATTCAAAGAAACAAACGACAACCACTGAATTAGAGGCTCCTGTCTTGGGACAGGCACATACATGACATACAGAATGTGGCGGGGTTAAACATGTTAGCGGGCGCCCAACCCTCCCCCTAACCTGGGACAGTACAACATAAGAACAAACTATACATTTAAGAAAAACACAGAGTGGATGTGGCAAGGTATTTATACATTCCTACAACAAAAAGACACTAAGTACAGATCTGAGAGTAATCGCAGTTACTGACAGCTAGTTCAATAGTTCATATAGTTCACATGAATTAGTTAATAAAATATGTTTTTAACCTTAATAAAAGAATGTAAACAGTAGATTTTTTTTCTTATCACAAGTTTATTTTGTTAATATAACGGTTATATGAAAATTATAAAATACTTTATGTTCAATATAATTTTTTCAAGAAATGTGGGGTATACGTTAATGAAACGACAACCAACGATAAAACAAAAAAAGAGATATAAAAGTGTTCTTTTTATCTTCTTACTGTAGAAATATGATATGTAAGCATTTATATTAACAATTATGGAAGAATCGAGATACTATTTTTGTTAATTTTTCTATCGTTTGCAGATTGTTTGATCCGTTTCCCAAAGGCCACACGTTTGTAATCAGAGGCGCACAACATAGAACATCGTATGCATACATAGACTTTGACGCCCATTCTGATCCTATATCCAGTAGCTCTGAAAGCAGCTCTACACGTACATGTAGTTCTGTAATTATTGACGAGGACAAAAGTGATAATGACGAGGACGTCTGAGTCACGAAACATGTGCAATAAAGTACACAGAATATAAAGTTTATAACATAATTGATATAATACAAATAAATTATAGACGATCAAGTATTTAGAGAAAGCAATATAAATAATAAAAAAAGTTAAGCTAGAATAGATCTTATTGATTTGATGAAAAGCTTTTGGTGAAATCGATGTTTTAGTAACACGCTATTTGTTGTTTGTAAAACCATGTTGCAGTAGAATAATGATAGATTTTTTTTAAATCATGTTGGACTCGAATCGACGTCTGGTATCTGAACGATATCCTTTCCTCAAATCGAAGCCCAGTCTGACGGTATAATGAAGTAAAATTTTGATTCGACGTTTGCTTTTCTAATCGACGTCGTTTTGCTGGAATTTCAACAGTGACATTACAATGTTGTTTAGAAAACAATTCATATGTCAATCAATAACAGAAATATACGAGGGAAGTCGATAAATATTACGTGCAATCTATTTTCTGCACCAGCATATTTTCCTTAAAAAACATGGCAATTAATCGATATCAAAGAAGAATCCTTCAAAAGACCAAATCAGATCAAAATTCAACAGATGGTGCCAATTCAACTCGATATATAAAAAAGTCGACCTTCCACAGAGTTCAAATTACACAATACCAAAATTTTGAATACTTGCAAATGCTGTCGAAACTGCTTATGCCATAATAAACACTGATTTTGTTATCTTCGAAAAAATATTTTGATTTTGTAAAACGTGAATGAGATCTAGATTACGGTAAACATATTATTACAGTCAGACAAAGCTATATCTCAAAATCTGTTCAAAATCAAATACTACATGTATGTTTTTTTTTCTCTGTAGTCTGAATTAAAAGAAATATGGTGGTATAAGTCATTGAGATAACAACCAATTAACACGGAACAAAAACAAGACATTTTGAAGTTGACTAACGTTCAAACAAAACAGATATAGTAGGATTTAGATATATAGACTGTAGTACCAATACAAACATTAAATAGTCAGCAAAAATAAGAAGTACACCCCTTTAACTCGAAATCAATAACATAAAAGAGAAGAAAACAAAGATAACAAAAAACCAAAATAAACATAAAAAAAGAAAAAAATTATTATCTAGCAAGATAACACAAAAATAGGAACTGAAAATGCCATCTCCAATTGCGTGTCATTAAAATAAATCACAGTCAGAACTTAGCATGATAAGCAGTGATCTATATTACTTCAAATACTATATCTTCAAAATCTATAATTTACAGAACTGCACCTCGAAGAGCGGA
>JAASAO010001758.1:0-26288 GCA_017311375.1 Mytilus coruscus | reverse complement strand
TACCATGGGGCCTTGAGAAAAGAAATAAGTTGTTACTTCCTCGATACGTCCAGCTCAATAACAGATAGCATGATATCCACTGACCTATATTCTAAGCCTACTGATACTCACCAATACCTATCCCAAAAAGTTACCATCCTGTTCACTGTACTAAGAGCATCCCGTACAGTCAGGCAATCAGAGTCAAGCGAATATGTTCAAACACAGTAACAACTAAAAACGACTGAGTCAACTCGAAACCCGCTTGAAGAGAAGGGCTATACACACAAAACTATTCAAACAAGTTTTCAGAAAGCGGAAACTATCTCAAGGAGTAAACTATTAGAATACAAAGATAAAAATAAAAATAAAAGGACTCTATATAAAAGTGTTCTTATTTACCACCCATCTCTCATAAACAGCTTCGATGTCATTCTTGAGCATTGGAAAACAGTTGAAAAGAACTCCAAACTATCAAAGATTTTTCCCGAGCCCCCAGATAGCTTTCAGGCAACCCAATAGTCAGCGAAACCTGCTGGTGCGGGCTGAAGTGTCTGATCCGAGAAGTACTTCTGGAGAATATCGTTCGTGTGATGAAAACGCTGCAAATGCTGTCTACAGATGCACCACTCATCAACTTTTCACAGTAAAGCAACCGAAAATAACTATAGGATATTTTGCAATGTGACCTGCAAAAGTATGAATGTTATTTACATTCTAGAATGTTCGGTTTGTTGCCTCCAATATGTTGGTAAGTCAACGCAGCCTTTCCACAAACGCCTAAATGGCCATAGGAGTGATGTCTCTAAGAAACCACTCCTCCCAGTTAGTCAACATTTCAGACAGTCGGGTCACAAACTTGATGACTTTAACCGCATGAAAATCCTAGTGATTGAACAGAACATTCACTGGAGTGATGCCTAGTGACAGGTTCGGAAAGCTATTGGATAAAGGAACTAAATGTACTTCATCCAAACGGCATCAATAAGAAATACTAGCAGTTTTATAGAGGGACTCTTCTTTTATTTTACACACATTCTTACATACTACTGCATTTTGACAATTTGGGATGTATATATACGCAGGCACGTCTATAGAGTATTGAGTTTTGTTTTATTTGATGAGGTTCAAGATTTGGGATTAAATCAATAGAACAAAACTAACCTGTATTATTGAGCTATTTTACACAAACAATTAGTATTGCAAATATTATTGACACTGACGAAGGCTCTGTGTTAAGCCGAAAATTTGTCAACACGATTTTATAACATAATCTTCGTATATTAACATCTTATATAAGTACCGTTGTGCAAATCTTTAGGCTTGTATAATTTTTTCCGTATCTGCGCAGCATCGTCTATTCTAGACGATCCGGTACATATAAAATTTGCTGGTTGGTCCTTTTATAGACTTCTATATATATATATGGTCGTTTTATAGACTTCTATAAATATATATATATATATAATATATACACGTCTAAACATGTGACAACTTCATGACAGATATTCTCCATCGGATAACACGTAGTTATACAGGGCTAACACCATATATATATAATTCGTCTCAAACTTAGCCCAACAATGTTAGATCGTCAAAGTTGCGTTTTCAGATCAGCTATTTTGACTGTCGTAAAGGATGATAATGTTAATTACTATGCCGCCACATCAAAGTTTGATTTTATTATACACGTCTAAACATGTGACAACTTTATGACAGACATTCTCCATCGGATAACACGTGGTTATACAGGGCTAACACCATATCCCGTCATAATTTGAACCACACTATTATTTTATGTTTTCAATTTAGACTTGTATTTAAGTCTAAATTGAAAACAACGTTCAAACCTATGATTGCGTTGGATAAAACCGCAATTTTATACCTGTGCATGCAAAACAAATTTCTTGTTAGAGGGTCTAAATACAGCACAAACACCATTTTCCAAAAGATCAAAAAGTGAAAAGTATATTTTAACAAAACAACAAAAAATTTAATGTTCTTAAACCCTACTGACTGCCATTGGCGATTGCCAAATAAACGGATCACCGATGTAATAAATGGATCCTAATTATAAATTTAATACTAAACAGAAAAATAAACCTTGCGGAAAAGATGATATACCGCAAGCAAAAGGTGCAAATTTTTTGTAGACCATATCCGATTTCGACAATTAATGTCTCTTCAGTGATGTTAGGAATCATATATATCACTAGGCTGTTGGAAATATCTTGTCTGCTAGTAGCTTACACGAACATTAGTTCTGTAGATAACGAGATAGTCGGTGTTTCGTATCAGGTTAATGAATGTATTGAATTAGATTACCATCTGTTTTAACAGCAGAAAACACTTAAGAAAACGTAGAAGCTAAACAACCGAATGTCCTTTTCATTGCAACTTGAATATTTGTTTTCATCAGTCCAACATACATCTTAAGTTCAGGCCTTACACTAAAATTGAGAATGAAGACGGTAAATGTGTCAAAGAAACAACAACCCGACTAAATAGCAAAAACATACCAAGGTCACCAATGGGTCTTCAACACAGCGAGAATTCCAGCACCCGGAGGCGGGCTTTAGTTGGCCCCTAAAAATTGCATGGATATATAATTTTGACTGTATCAATGTCGTCGTTTATTAATGGTTTAAAACATTCATCCACAAATGTTCTATCGCCTTACTGAAACTGTTTTGCTTTGGTTGACATTACATTTTGTCTATATAAATCTTTGACGACATAAAAGTGTTTTTCTAGAAGATTTTGAGATCTTGTTCTGAATTTAACATCGGTTTTGGTCATTTAGTTAAAAGATGTTGCGTTCAATTTCTTGTATATTCCGTACAAAGTAATTGTAGCCTTTTCAGAAGAAGCTTTTGGTTTATAAAATGACCCTGTTCTTTTTTGAAAAGTCCCAGGTAATTTAAACCTTTCAATTCTTCAATTTCTTCTTCATCGAAATATTCAGTTGTGTGTGTTTGTCTTTCTTTGGATAGGATAACAACTTTTGTTTTGAAACATTAACATTCATCCACATTTTGGTCCGTGTATATTTGCGTCTGTTCGTTTTCGTTTTGAAATATCAAAACAAAAACGCAAAACGAAAGTGTTTTCATTTTCGTTTTGATTTCTCAAAACCAAAATGAAAAACAAAAGTGTTTTCGTTTTCATTTTGATTTCTGAAAACCAAAACGAAAAGAAAGTGTTTTCATTTTCGTTTTGATTTTTCAAAACCAAAATGAAAATCAAAAGTGTTTTCGTTTTTCGTTTTGATTTCACTAAAAAGAAAAGCATCTACATTTGGATTCAATTTCTGTATTTTGCTCTATTTAATTCTCGTTTTACGTTGTACAATGTTTGCCTTTCCTTTTATATAGCCATTGATACCCCGGCGTATTTAATACTTAATGTAGACAGAATAGACCGCCTTACTTATTATTTGAACTAAGGTGATTAATGAATCAAAGACTTTCAAATTTTCATGTTTTTATCTATAATAAAATATAAAATTATTATATATAAATAACAAGTGAATTACAAATTTAAATAATACAATGAAATATTATATAAAGATGGTTAAAATAAAACGATTGATTACAACATCACATTGACAAGGGAGGTAACTACTTATCTGATAAGAAAACTAGCCCTGTCGTTAAAGTATGCACAGCGGTTATCAGATCAATAGTATTTAAATCGGAGATAATGTCGACGAATTGAAAAACTTTATATAACTCTGAACATTAAGGATGCATGATACTTTTAAGTTTGAAAAGTTGGTTATCTAAGATTATCAGAATTGCATGATGACTGAGGCCAATCATCAGCCATTATGGAACAGTCATTATTTATCAACTGAGGGATTGGTGCATTTTAGGGGGGTCATTGCCAAAAATATCATACTGGTGAGGGGGGGAGTTACCATTAAAAATATATCTTTACTGGGGGGTCACCCGATTAAAGTTTTTATGACTGACAAGTATATATATAGATTGTTGACGATATTGAAGTGAGTGTCATTGTTAAATCTTTGATAGTGTAAAGCACCAGCAGGATGCCTAATCTCTCAAGGTAGTGAATCCGATCACTCCTTTATATCACAGTCATCTGTTATGGTTCATTATCCATAGGATGTGTAAATTTACAATTCTAGTGATACTTAACTGTATGAAACATTTTAACCTAGTTTTGACCACAGGAAAGTTTCTGAACACGCATAGTCAACTTTCTAAAGTGTTTAAATCATTTTGATGTGATTCTTGAGATGGAAGGTGTGTATATTCTCAAATCACTTGATAATAGGTATAATTATTTTATAAAATTATTACAAAGATATCGAATAAGAATATTAGATAGTCTGGATGGTAGGTCTTTCACTTCTGTATTCTTTAATTTTTAAGGTATTTTTCTCTATTCCATATATTTTCTTTTCTTTATATTCTAACACCCCATTATTCTCTGTTCTTTATTCTTTTCTATTTTTCTATTCTTTTTTTTGTTGGGGAGGGAGGGGTTTCTATTTCTATAGATTTGATCCATTCGTCTTTATTCTGTAAACCCTATCCAGACCCTCATAAGAATACTTGATGGGCACCATGGCATTCACACATACAAAACAATACACGTAAAACATTTTCACGTTGAAATATTATAATAAAATTGAGAATTGAAAGGGGAATGTTTCAAAGAAACAACAACCCAACCAAAGAGCAGAAAACAGTCTAAGGCCAACAATGGGTCTTCAACACAGTGAGAAAATCATGCACCTGAGGCGGGCTTCAGCTGCCCCTAAACAAAATATGTACATTTTAGTTCTGAGAAAATCACACTAAACTCTAAAACATCTAAATGAACCAAAATTTTGAAAATATACAAAATATACAAGACTTAAATGTACAAAGACCAAATGTTCCTGACTTGAATATATATTTCTTTATCTCAAATAAATCTTGTACATATTTAATGAACCATAAAATCAGTAAAATTTGCAATGTGTAATTCCAATTACACTTCCTATATTGGAATACTGACTTTTGTAATATTTTTTCATTTTCAAATTATACTGTGTCAGCAAATGTACATTCATTCCATAGGCGGATCGGGAGGGGGGCTGCGGGCCCGGCCCTCTTCTGTGGGTAAAATTTTGTTGCTTATATAGGAATCACTGAAGCATGACTGAAGCGGCCCACCCTTAGGTCAGTCAGTGCCCCACCCCACCCCCACCCCAACCCCTTATAAAAGTTCTGGATCCGCCACTGATTCATAATAAAGAGTAAAATCATTATTGAAAGTTTATCTATATAAAATTTGTAGAATTATAGGTTGCAGTAAAATAAGGTAAATTGAAAAGAAATTTCTCTTTTTTCTCTCTTGCATTCTACACATTTTTTTTGATAGAGATGCATTAAATTTTTTGGAAGCATTGCATTCTACAGACGTTTTTTTGAAAGAGATGCATTCTACAGATTGTTTTTGAAAGAGATGCATTTTACAGAATTTGTTTTGAAAGAGATGCATTCTACAGATTTTTTTGAAAGAAATTCATTCTACAGAATTTTTGAAAGAGATGCATTCTATAGATGTTTTGGAAAGAGGTGTATTCTACAGAATTTTTGGGAAAGAGATGCATTCTACAGATGTTATTTTGAAAGAGATGCATTTTACAGATTGTTTTTTCTTTAAAGAGCTGCATTATACAGATTTTTTTTTTTTTTTTGAAAGAGATGTATTCTACAGATTGTTTAATGAAAGAGATGCATTCTACAGAATGTTTTGGGAAAGAGATGCATTCTACAGATGTTTTTTGAAAGAAATGCATTCTACAGATTGTTTTTGAAACAGATGCATGCGACAGAATTTGTTTGGAAAGATGCATTATACAGATTTTTATTTGAAAGAGATGCATTCTACAGATTTTTTTTCAAAGAGCTGCATTCTACAGATTTTTTTGACAAAATTGCATTCTACAGATTTGTTTTTGAAAGAGATGCATTCTACAGATTTATTTTGGAAAGAGATACATTCTACAGACTTTTTGGAAAGAGATGTTCTACAGATGTTTTTTTTTGAAAGAGATGCATTCTACAGATTTTTTTCAAAGAGCTGCATTATACAGCTGTTTTATAAAAGAGATGCATTCTACAGATATTTTGTGGAAAGAGATGCATTCTACAGAATGTTTTTGAAAGAGATGCATTTTACAGATTTTTTTTTTTTTTAAAGAGATGCATTCTACAGATTGTTTTTGAAAGAGATGCATTCTACAGATTTTTTGGGAAAGAGATGCATTCTACAGATTTTGTTTTGAAAGAGATGCATTCTATAGATTGTTTTTGAAAGAGATGCATTCTACAGATGTTTTTTGAAAGAGCTGCATTCTACAGATGTTTTTGAAAGAGATGCATTCGACAGATTTTGTTTTGAAAGAGCTGCACTCTACAAATTTTATTTTTGAACAGATGCATTCAACAGATTTTTTTTTTTCAAAGAGCTGCATTCTACACAAAAAGTTAATGGTCCTTTAAGTTTCTCAGTTTAAAGCAGATCAATATGATAATAAAACATTCATGGAATCGGTAATCTTACAAGGCAATGCAGGTAATGCATAAAACTTGGACTTGGGGAGGGGTTCCATATGGCTTTCCATTAATTGGCACTAAATATATAAGTAAGTAAGAAGTTACTTAGTGGGCAAATATATACTATAAGCGTAAGAAGAAAAACAAAACCAGAACAAGATTCACATAAAGAAGAAATGAAAACGTCATAAGCAAGTGAAGCTTAAACTTTGAATAAATCGCAATTATAGAAAAATTGAAAATGAAAATGATTCTTTGTAAATTTCGTGCATCCGAAGAGCCTTTCTGGATTTACCTTCAACAAAAACGCTCAAACCCGAACATTTGAAAGCTAAGGATGTATAGATACGTACAAAACGTTAGTAGCTACATGTATATGAAGTTAATGAGCATTTATGAATACCCGACACCGCCTTTCATTCATAATGTTTACACGAATAACCTCTGTGGACATTCTGTTGAATTTCTGAATCTAAGAAACAATCATAAACACATTAATTTTGTGGAACTTTAACATCGTCGAGTTAACAGGCTAAACGAACTTAGGCCAAAACAAAATGTCTTCTTGCAGAAATAAATAGGAATTTACGATGTAGGTAGGTAAAATGATTTACATTTTTTTTACATAAACTATATAGGGACATTTTGGACTTTAACGTTGCTTAATTCCATAATATGTGTTTGTGTAGGCATGACGATTAAGGGAAAACGGAGACAATTATATATGTGTTTGCCTTATCGTTCTGCTATTTAGTAAAAAGGCAGAAGATACCAAGAGGACAATACATAAATGAAGAATGTGTAGATGGGACACAGATGATGCCCCGCTAGCATATATCGTTATAAAGGGCATAACTCAATAACGGTAAAAGCGACGCCACTCAAATTCGAATTTGATCTGTGTTTTGTGGTAAAAAGCATTGTGTAAAAGTTTCATAACATTTGGTTAAGGCAAACCAAAGTTAAAAACGGAAACCAATTTTGGGACGTACGGACGGACAAGAGTAGACTTAATGCCCCTCCGGTGTCGACGGGGCATCATATATTTAATAGATTAAAACAGATAACACAAAAAAAAATTATCTTCAATTTTGACCCCATTTTAAAGAAAAAAAACCCCTTTTACATCCAAAATAAAAATTTTACCAACATTTTTGTGTGATTTTTAACTTCAAAATTAAGAAGAAAAAAAACACACTTTGCATTTATACCCCCCATAAAAAAATAAAAACATTTTTTTGTAAAGAGCACACCAAAACCTTAATCCTGGGTTTTTTTATAAAACTCATTTTTTCCCCTAAGGGGAGTAGTATAGTACTTGTACTTTTTTATAAAAAAACGTTATTAAAAACACCCAAAAAAAACAACAAAAAATTTCAAAAACAAAAATAAAAAAGGTCGGAGAACACACCATGAAAAATTCTGTTGATTCAAGAGAAAAAATTTCCCAGTGTGCCCCAACCTCGAGAAATGGTAAAATGTAAATTGTGATTTTAATTAATTCTATCAATATAGTCTAGTAATAAAACGGATCAATACGACTACAACTTAAATTGCTTTTACATTTGTGAATTGCCATTTAATAGGACATGACTTTTAAATCTATTTTCAGTCTATTTAAATCGATCATTGAAAATATTTACATGGTTGTCAAGAGTATGTTTACATGTTGCCTAGATAACGTTGTCATCACATGTAAACATATAACAGACGTTTATTGGCAGTGGAGAGAAGACAGATATACGTCTTGAGGGTAAAACATTGGAGTATTTCACAAGAAAATCATCTGTAGGTGTTTATTCATTCTATTATTTTGTGTTGTGAATAGATTCCGTTGTAACATTTTATTGGAATTTCGTCAATTTGATCATATACTCAAATAATGAATGCTACACAAAAGTACACATGGACGGATGAACAATATGCAACTATTTTAGAACATCAGGCTTTTCATATGAATATGACTACTTTTTAAACAAGGTTGTGATGGAAGGACCAACCAAGACGTTTCCGAGGAAACCAAAGAGTAATTTGAAACAAGTAATCATGACAAAGAAAACAAAGGAGTACAAAACGAAGTCATGAACAACTTCATGCATATTTAGTTGAAAACTTTGTAGATACAAAGAAGACGATAAACAGAGATGTGTTTCTGTTTAAACTTGAGGACATTACCACTGAAGCCCAAGCGCTTGAAAAATTAAAAGACGGGTTTAAGCATCTTAAACGTCAAAATGCTCAGACTCTCTTCTTTTATTCAATATGGAATGTTGCTCAATGCTGTTTACAAGAAATTTTTCGAACTACGTTTTCAAGGGGTTATCACTATTACATGGGGTAAGTGGCTTCTTGAAAACATTGGGATTCATCCTTCCTATGCTCGAAGGTTGCGGAATGTGCAAAATCGTTGGGAGGATACTTTAAACTTTATGAAGTTGGACTTTCTTTCACCGAGATCTACAAGCTTAAGAAAGAACTTGTAGCTTTGTTTAACAGCAGCCCAGAAATGAACACATTTTGGAAACAAAATCCTGATATATGTCCCACACAAGAAATGGAATCATCTCAAGAAGTCATGACTCTGCCGACGCTGTAAGAAGATACGCCATTTAAATTATGTATAGTACAATACTTGTTCTTGTTTGTCATGTACAGTCCCACTTTACTACCGTAATTCATAACATGGCAACGGTGACACTGCAGTAGCGCCGTTGCTAAGGATTATGTATTGACTATTAACTGATAATGGATTCTGTATTACTTTACTACCGTAATTCATAACATGGCAACGGTGACACTGCAGTAGCGCCGTTGCTAAGGATTATGTATTGACTATTAACTGATAATGGATTCTGTATTACTTTACTACCGTAATTCATAACATGGCAACGGTGACACTGCAGTAGCGCCGTTGCTAAGGATTATGTGTTGACTATTAACTGATAATGGATTCTGTATTTCTACATACCTGAGTGACTGTTATAATAAGCTTGAAGACACTCTGTACATGGATGATAACGTGTAATTTCACAAATACTTTATCTTGTGTTTAAGTTCTTACAAATGAGTGTTATAATAAAGATTTAAAACTTAGTCATTTGTAATTCTTGTTCATAGAAAGAACCTGTTATTTCTTCGCCTTTTAAATCAATTATTTTATAAGTAAAAGGAATTGTATTTAAAACTTTTCAATTACAAATATTTCTTTAGTCCAACGAGTAGTATAACCCTTTTCAAATTTACCCTTTTTTTGTTATTCTTACTCTATCTCCGACTTCGAATTTAGGTTTTTAATTTTCTCTCCTTTTCTGGATATAAATTTTATACACTGTTAATTCATTTTTAATTTACTTGCTTGAACAGGTGTCATTTTAATTGAAGAATGTACTGTATTATTATAATTTTAACTAATTTATCTAATATATCATAATATTTTAAAGTTTCATTAGCAGTAAAGTATTTATACATATGTTGTTTCATTGTTCCTATCCATCGTTCCACTACACTGGATTTTTCTTCATTCTCAGTTGAATATAACTTTATGTTATTATCTTTAACAATTCTTTTACTTGTCGATTATAAAATTCGGATCCTTTATCTGACCAAATATATATTGGTTTTCTTTCTTTAAATAATGTTTTAAATGCTTCACTCACTGCTACTCCTGTTTTATTTTTCAAAGGGCTTAACCAACCATATTTACTAAAAACATCTATAACTGCTAATAAATATTTATAGTGTTTATTTTGTTTTGAATATTGTTGCATATCTATCAAATCAACCGCCCAAGTTTGATCTATTGAATGAACATAAACACGTCTTTTAGGAAAAGATTTTACAACTCTATGATGTAGTTCATCTGCTAATTTATTTGTTAGATTTGTTTTAGACATTTTGAAGTAACTAAAATGTTTTCTTAAAAAATGGAGGCAAAAAAGGATAAAATTTTATCCAAGCAAGGAGATTCATATAAACTTGTTTTGACAAAAGAATATAAACATAAAGCAAGTATTTATGTATTTAATTATAAAATTAGTCTAAAGGATGAAAACAAGAAACATTTACAAATGCTTTTGATCACATGGTAGACTATTCCATAAAAGATTACCCTAATGGAAGAATTAAAATAGTACCTATTCATGAAATCATAATTACTAAACATAAAAGCTGGCCTATAAGAACATATAATACAGTTAAAAAGTTATTCATGGATCAAATGGAAAGATTATTAAATAGTGCTGAAGAATTAAATTTAGAAGAAGTTATTTTGAAGTTACTATTATACCCAATAAAAGAGGAAAAGGTAAAGCTTTAAAAATATTAGATGTCATAAATAAAAGAAGTATTATCAAAATAAAAATGATGATACAATATGTTTATCAAGGGCAATTGTAACTTCTTTAGCTTCAAATAAGTTATTAAAAGATTTTACAGATTCTCAATTAAAACATATCAATGAAAGTAGACCATTACAAAAAGATTAGCTGAAGATTTGCATGAACAATCAGGAGTAGAAATAAAAGAAGAAGGAAATGATTTGGAAGATTTAAAAGCTTTTGAAAATTATCTTAATATTAGGATAATTGTTTTTACATCAAATAGTACAGAATATATTGTATATGATGGTAATGAAGAATATAATGAACAAATATATTTATATTATCATGATGAACACTTTGACACTATAACAAATATAACAGGATTTTTAGCTAAACGTAGGTTTTGTAAAGTATGTTTAATTGGTTATACTGAACAACATACATGCAAAGATAATACAGTAACAACTATCAGAAAACAACATATTTGTGATAAATGTAACAAAACATATACAGGTAAAATCACAAATGTGGTGAAAAATATGTTTAATATGTTATGAAAAATACACGGAAAGTAATGAAGAACACTTATGTTATATGAAACCATCAGTACCAAAACAAGTAAAAATAATAAATATATATATTTTGATTTTGAAGCAAATCAAGAAACAGGAATACATATAATGAATTTTGTATAGCTTACGATTTAGAAAATATTTATTGTTTTAAAAATAACTATGTAAAAGTATTTAAATGTGATTTCAATATTGATAATTTAAACTTGTTAGAATTAGACATAGATGATTGTTTTAGTGATGTAGAAAAATTAAATATGAAACCCTATAGGAAATTCTGTAATAGACAACTTTTGTAAATATTTCATAAGAGATAAATTTAAAGACTACACTTTTATTTCACATTATGGAAAAGGTTATGATATGCAACCGATTTTAGGATACATTGTTAAAAATAAAATTGAACATAACATAATTTCTTCTGGACTAAAATTAACAGCTATATTTATTAAAGGAATAAATTTAAGATTCATAGATTCTATAAATTTTACATTATGTGGATTAGCTGCTTTCCCAAAAACATTTGGATTTGTGGGTAACAAAGGTTATTTTCCACATTATTTTAATACAACAGAGAATCAAAATATGAGGGAATTTATCCTGATAAAGAATATTTTGGTTATAATACTATGACAATTAAAAATAAAGAATTATTTGATGAATGGTATAATAAAGTTAAAGAAAAGAATTTAAATTCTATAAAGAAATATTTTATTATTGTCTATTGGATGTTTTAATTTTGCCAAAGGTTGTACCTTATATAGAAAATTATTTTAAATATAACCAATAATTGTATCGATCCATTTCAATATATTACAATTGCTCAATGTTGTACAAAATATTTAAAACATTAATGTTGACAAATGAAACAATTGAATTCACAAAAGATGACAATTAAAGAAGTACATTCACAAAAATCAATACAATGGTTAGAGTATATTTCTTTAGAATATGGTATAATGATTCAACATGCTAAAAGGGAGGTGAAAAGAAATTATTCATTAAAATAAATGTTATAAAGTCGATGGTTATTATTATGATAGAGAAAATAAAATGCGTAATGTTTATGAATTTTATGGATGTTATTGGCATGGATGTACAAAATGTTATAGTCCTGAAGAAATATGTAAAAAGATAGAAATAAAAAACTATGAAAGAGTTATATGACCAAACTAAAGAAAGACTTAAAACTATTGAAGATTATCTAAAACCAAATGTAAAAATTCATACAATATGGGAATGTGAGTTTGATCAACAAAATATCCTGAAGTTGATCCACATTTAAAACCTATTGATAAAAGAGATGCATTTTATGGAGGAAGAACAGAAACTATTCAATTATACAATAATCTTTCTGATTTAAAAGGTAGATATGTAGATTTTGTTCTCTGTATCCATCAGTAAATAAATATTGTAAATATCCTATAGGACATCCTATTACATCTACAGAAATATCTGTAGATGATTATATAAAAATAATTATTTCGGAATAATGAAATGTAAAATATTACCACCTAAAGGATTGTATCACCCTGTTTTACCTTATAAACAATTAACTAGTGATAATACACATAAATTACTTTTTGGATTATGTAGAACATGTATGAATAAAATATCTTTAAATGTAAACACATAGATGATCCTACTTTAAATAAACATGATAAAATACATGAAATAAAAAGATGTAAAGAATGTAAAAATATTAAAATGAAAATGTATACATTCTAATGAGGAAAGAGTTATAGTAGGAACTTGGTCTACAATAGAAATAGATAAAGCAATAGAAAAAGGTTATGAATTACAAAAATATATGAACTAGAACATTTTGAAAAACATCTACAGATATATTTAAACTTTATGTAGATACGTTTATGAAATATAAACAAGAAGCTTCAGGATGTAAATGTGATCCTAAATATTGTAAAATGATTGTAAAAACGATAAAGAATGTAAAACAAAAATACAATACATTATAGATAATACTGCTTATGATCTAGATATTGACAAAGTTAAGTACAATTCAGGATTAAGATTTATAGCTAAAATATGTTTAAATAATTTATGGGGACATTTTGGTATGAGAGATAATTTTACACAAAAGAATATTGTTTTACTTTAGAACATATAACTAAAATAGTATTTAATGAAAATATAAAGATATAAGTACCATGATATTAGATGAAAATATTGTATTAACTGAATATAAAGAAAAGAAGAATATTCTAAACCTAATCCAAGTGTAAATGTTTATATAGCTTTATTTACAACAGCACATGCTAGATTAAAATTATACGAATTATTAGATATTCTACAAGAAAGAGTTTTATACATGGATACAGATTCTTGTATTTACAATGATGATGGTTCTGAAGCATGTAAAAAGTAGAAAATATGATGGGAAGTAAATTAGAGATTTAACAGATGAAATTGTTTCAAAACATAACGCTAATCATATAAAACAATTTATATCTGCTGGTCCAAAAGATTATTCTATGAAACTAGATACAGAAAAACTAGTTAGCTGTTGTAAAGGTTTTAGATTAAATGCTGAAGTAGAAAAAGATTACATTAGATAAAAAATAAAAATAGTTACTGATGAAAATGAAAATATGAAACTGTTAAATATAATAATATAAAATAGGAAAAGATCATCAACTTAAAACAGTTAAACAAGTTAAAGCTTATGATTATATGTTTGATAAAAGAATGGTATATTGTGAAATGAAAATTTAATTAGAAGTTTTCCTTATGGATATTAAAAATATATAATTTAAATTTTTATTTTAAAAATAAAAGACTAAAAATGATTGAAGCTTATACTGAGAAAGATGATCCTGACGCTAAAGTTATATTAGGAAGAATAATGTTATCAGATTATCAGATATGTTGTTTAAGAGATGATGGAGAATGTCCTTTGACTCCAAAACAAATGGAAGTAATGGAAAAGTTTGATGGTAAAAGTTATCTAAGTTTCCTCCTGGTTGGGATGCTTTTATTAGACCAGATAAAGTTTATGAATATGTTTTGAAAACCATGTCCTGAAATTTAATTTATTTTGTTATTTCTTTATAACCCTCTTTAAAAACTTTAATCAAAGGAATAATATTTTTAGATTTAAATGTATCATTTTCTTCAAGGTAATCATCGCTTCGCTCGCTTATTTTAACTTCCAAACAATAAAACCAGTTAATACCATACCACCAACAACAAATGCAATTTCTATTTTTTGATCTTCTGATGGTGTATAAAAATCACTTAGTTTAGGTTTGGGTGATAATGGAGTTAATTGTTTACTTGTAATGTAATAGTATTGTTTCATTGCTTGGTCAACATCTTCAAAAGTATGTTCGGCATGATGTTCCTTTGTAATTGTTCATTGATGAAATCTAATCTTTGTGTTCTTCTTTATTCCATTCTTGTTGTGCTTTTTCTAAATTTTCTATAGCTTTATCATGTCTTATTTTCTCTTCATTTGCATTACTACCCATATGTGAAAATAAATAATTACTCCCCGAAAATGCAAAAGCATTTGTTATTGCCCACCAAGCATCATTGCTAAAGCACTTGCCATTTTATTAGAGCGACAAGCGATTCCTAAAAACAAAATAAAATAAAAAGAAGCGGTTCCTTTATTACTTCATGATATCAGCAGGTATAATACCTTGCTTAATCAACATATCTTTTGTTGCCATTGCAAGTAATATATCAATGGATAACATTACAACATCATTTACATTAAAATCTACTTTTGGTGCTGGTCTCCTTAGTACCTTTTTGCCTATTTCTGCATATCCAACTGTTAACAATGTTTCCACTCCAGCATGATATAACATATTTGCTATTTGTTTTCCGTCTTTTTGAGTTGTCATTTTAATGTACTAAATTTAATTAAATTCAAAAGGATCAATTTCTTTCTTTTGTTTTTCTGGTTTTGTTATTTCTTTAATCATTCTTTCTGGTTTCTTACTTTGGTTGTAAAAAAACAATCCCAATCCAACAATACTTATAGGAAAAGTACAAATTTGTAATCAACTAGGGAACTGGAGTGTTTCTTGACAGAAGGGATATGTTCGTTTGATTCATAATCTGTTTCTGTATCAGAATCTTTTGTTATTTGTTTGATTTTTGAATTTTCTTTTTTTAATTTTTCCACTTCTTTTTTTCTCATTTCTGCATTTCTTATTCTTACTTCTGCACCTTTCTTACCAGCAGCTACTCTTTTTGGGTCTTTTGGTTTGGGTTTTTAAATACTTTTTTTTCTTCTTTGTTTTCTTTTGTTCAGGATTTTCATTCATCATTTTTATGTCATTATTTTCATCTTTTTTCGGAAATCGAGCGAAGCGAGTGGTTCGATATGTCTTGCTGTTGTTAATATTGCAGTAAAAGGAGCAAGATACATTCCATATCTATAGTACAGTTCACAACATGTATTAGTTAAAGCATTATTGATAAAAGGATCTTCCTCTAAGTCTTGTATTAAAATTGGTGGATTAACAACTTTGAAAAACTTTGATACACCCATGACATATAAATTTATAAAAGAGTTTCCTAATGTCTTGGTCATACTAGCTCCCAATCTTGCTTCATATTTACAGTATAGTTTGTTTATTTGTTCTGTTGTCATTTTATCAATATCTGACAGTTGTAATTCTTTACCCAGATATTGTTTACTACTCCCACCAGCAACAACGGATGATAATCTTTCGCGTTTTTTTCTTGAAGGAACCGTTCACTTCGCTCGCTTCATCATCAATATTTATGTTTTCCACAATTTGCTCGCTTAATAATTCTTCAGCATTCATTTTATACGTTTCAAAAACGGATATAATTTATTTTAACTTTAAAAAATTAAATACAACATATCCAACCAATGATAAGACTGCAGTGTTTGTTGCAATTGTTAGTATTTCCAACAGCTTTGCTTTTTTTATTGCTTATTTTGGTTAAATTACTTAAGAATTACTTAAGCATTACTTAAGCATTATTTTGCTTATTTTGGTTAAATTACTTAAGCATTACTTAAGCATTACTTAAGCATTACTTAAGCATTACTTGAGAATTGCTAAAAAAATCAATTAAGTAACCAATAATCAGTAGGTTGATCTGTCTTTAATATTAATTTACGATGTTTCTTTTTTTTAAGTTCTTCCTTTATTCTTTGTCTTTCTTCCAAAGTAGGAATAACATCATTTTCTCTTAGGCAATTATCAAAACTATCTCTATCTTTTGTGTAGAACATGCATAACCATTTTGTTTGTTCTCTTAAATCTTTTAAAACAGAGTTGTATCTCTGTGAAATGACCCACACTGATTGTTCCGCATGTCTTCCTGAAAATGCAAGCTCGGACAGCATATCTTTTTCTTTGTTAGTTCTTTTGTTGCACTGCAGTCATCAATGATATATAATGTTGGATGACCAGCATATTTTTAAAGAACATTCTTAGTAGTTCTTGTAGCTTCTCTTCTTCATAAAGGGAACCGTTCGCTTCTCTCACTTCAACAATAGGATTAACAATTATTAGATTTTTGTTTTGGTTTTCTAACATCACCAATCCATTCACGATTTTTGTATGCTTTGTTCCATTGGATGGTTGGACAAAGTATGACTATATATTTGAAAACTCCACTATATTCTCCTTCTAATAAATCAAGAACAAACTCTGTTTTTCCACATCCTGTTTGTCCACATATAATAGCACAATGGGGATATTTTGGTAATTGAGTGTATCTCGCTCCGCTCGTTTGTTTCATTTTTAAGGGGAACCGCTAGTAATTAACTTCTTTAAATCTTCCATCTTCAAAATTAATTTGTGCATCTTGTATAACAAACAGATAAACATTTATTAATTTATTTGCTCCTGCTGTTTTAGTTATTTGGATAGTAATACCTTCAGAAGCATTTTCAATTCTTCTACCTGAACCGTGTAATGAGTTGTCATCTGTTGAACGTAAATCTAACCATAATGCATAATTAGTTGTAAGATATTTTTCTAATGTTGTATAGGATAAATTTAAATCCTTTAAAACTTCTTCTGTTGTTTTATTTCTTTTGAATTTAAAGCAAAGAATTTATTTATTTCATCCCATTGTTGATATGCTTTCATTCCTTGACTGTATAGTTGATTTGGAACACCTTCTATTGTCATTTCTACTTTTGTTATGTTAGGATTATAATAAGTTTCAGTGCTTGTTCTTTCAGGATCTTCGAACAACATTAGAATTCCTTTCATACTTCTAGCTGGAACATTTAAATTTATATTCCACAATGTATCAGATTTGTTTTTGGTTATTTTTCTATGTCTTAGTATTCTATCGTACAAAATAACCATCTTACCATTAACTTGTTGTCTTATCTGTCTTGCTAATTCTGCATCAGTAACCATATCAAATTCTAAACAAATGTTTTTGATTGTATAACTTGCAGATGTATCTGTTGATTTAATAACATTGCTATAATTATTAAATGTAAGTTCATATTCAAGTCTATCACCAAGACCTGCTTGATAAAAGGCATATGAGTTTCTAATAGTTCAAAATCAAGTGGGATACAAAATCTTGCACCATATGCAGTTGCAATTGCTTCATCACCTATGTCTGATGATTTATCATCCGCACCAACTCTGTGTTTTAACATGTTTGTTTCACCAATTCCTTGGTATGCCATATTTAAACGTTCAGATGTAGATTTCATAAATCAACATAACAATGATAAATATCACTATCATCAATTGACATAATTTCATTTCCACTTATACGAATTGTTGTTTTTTTAACTATTGTTCTTCCTATGTTTTGATATATAGTTGCATTGTCGTCTGTAGATGTGAGTTCTATTTCAAATGCCAATCTGGTTGTTCCAGGAACAATAACATCATTATTGCTTAGATTGGGGAATCTCACTAATAGCTGTTGATTTTGATCAATAGTTGAAGGATTATTTGTTATTGATACACTTTGACGAATACCTTTCACACCACGGGGTTCTCTTATTTTTCTGTAAGGATTTAATTTGTTTCCGTATGCTGACATTTTTAAGGATTAAATTTGTTAAAAAAATAATTCAATTACCACTGATACTAGAGTATTGATACATAAAGAATTATTAGTCATACTAATAAAACTTATTCTATCTCCAGCCTTAACTTCAAAAGGTGTATAAAAGTTATTAAAACCGTGTGTACACCTTATCCAAACTCATTTTGTAACTAGTTGACTTATCATTAACCATCATCTTAATGGCTATAATATCTGTGCTTGTTCTTAAACTTACTAAACTAATACCCAATATTTGTCCTGGAAAGTTCATTACATAATAACCACCACCAACACCAAAATTAAACTTTTTATTTCCATGTATTGGACCATCAATTCCAGCATATATACTTATTATTGTTCTGTCTGGTTTATTTTAATATTACCAACTATATTTTCAACATTTAAAACTCTGATGCTTAGGGCAGCGACACTCCGGCGTAAATCTTTATCCTTAGTATCCATTGTTTGAAGCTCACTCTTCATATTTAATATTTCCTTTTTATTTCCGATGTATCTACGTTTTTTTTTGACACCAAGTATGCTCATTTTATTAAATAAATTATATAACTTCTAAAACACAATTAATTGGTAAATGATTAATTATCTTGTTATTATTTTCATCTCTTATTTCTAATTTCAATTCTGTTATAACATCATTTACTAAACACTTATATTCCGGATGCTCAAATCTCGCTGTTATAACTTCACCAAACTCTTTATTCTCGACTGGAATAACAGCCAATAATGTACTTGGCTTACCATCAAGATAATTATGAGAAGTGCTAACTTGTTCCAAATGGATATACAATGATTTATGGATAGCAAAATCTACAAATTTTTTCCATAATGTAATTCATTAGGTTCGAATTTACGTTCATTATTAAATCCTAACATATTTTTCAAATCTTCATTTATCCTTAACTCAATAGGAGTGTTTAATGACGCAATACCATTTGTTTCATTTACGGATAATACAATATCTTTTTTTAAATTCATCCGCTATTTGTTGGAAACTATAATAACCATCTTTAATCCTATGAACTCTTTCTCCTGTTTGTCTTATAACTCCATCATAAACATTATACCAACCTACACTATATCTTATAGATTTTAAACCAATACGTTTATTTCCATCTCTGTTATCAATGTATTGTTCTAAGTTTATTGTATTATCAATATTTGAAATAGTATGAAACATTTTAATATAAAAAATGATAACAAAAGAATTTAAATATAATCCTAATGTTTCATATAATCCAGATATTAAATATTCTGAAAAGATATAAATCTTGTCGATCAAATAATATTTGTAAATCAAAAGAAAACTTTAAAACAGCTTTCCCGATTTATTTCAAAATATCAAAACCCATCATTACACACCAACGAACCATGGAATACATGGATTCATTCTTCGTTTGATTGGTGGCAATGTCAGTTAAACTTTGCAGTCTGGTGTGCAAGTACAGGATGTGGTGTTTCTTATAATGATCATATACAAAATACTTCAAATCTTACTAAATCACTTTATATGTTTCATTTATATTATTGCATTGCCAGAATTTTAAAAGAACTTAAATCACCTTTACCAACAGATTCTTCTTTCTGTTATTACAAAACCCATATGACAAAGCTGCATATCAAAAATTATGCAATGAATTTGATGTTTCTCCAAATACAGATTGGAGACAAAAGTAGAATCATCATCTAAAGGATTAGGAACTTTTCTGAATATTATAAACCAAGTGGTGAATACAGATATCATCATTCAGGGATGGTCCTTCTTTAATATTCATGATACAATTCGTCATACAAAAGATATAAGCATGGCTTGGACAACATTTATATTAGATAAATCAGAGGGTTTTACAAAAGCAGGTATTGAACGTATCAATGAAAGTATTAGAATGTTTGTATGGGCATTATTAGGGCACAATCTCAAACAAGGGTAGAAATATTAAAAGTAGGAACAGGATTTGATGCACAAAACAATTCTTAGCAAATGTACAAGATGTAATAAATAGTCCTATCGATTTACCCACCCAGATATCGAATTATGAAAATGTTTTAAAATATGCAAGAAGTAAAGTTGATTATGCTTATGGACTTGGTTTATATATGTCTCCCAGTGATATGGTATTACAAATTGACACCATTGTTGGTTATAACAACAAAATTGTAATTGCAACAGAAAATCAAACACTCGGTTTAAATGATGATTTAAATAATAAAATTTTGATTTTACCGGTCTCGATCCTGTCGATTTCCAACCAAATAAACCAAAACCGATTCAACAATATCAATCAGAACCAAAAAAATCAGAACCAACACAAAAAAATGAATATGACGAACACGAAGATAATAAAAAAGCAATAATATTTGGAAGTATTGTATTAGGTATTACAGCACTTATTATTTATAAAATTTATTAATTTATTTTTTTAAATATTCCCTAGCAGCAGCATACAATAAACCAACAACCAAAACAAGCAAAGCCCATAAGTTGTTTGCAAACCAATTTACTACGTCTTTTGTTACAGACAATAACCAAGATACAATAGAACCTATAATACCTGGTAATGCAGCTGCTAATTTTCCTGCAAGAAAAGATAATAGTTTTCCAAGATTTTTAATTGTTTTTATCCAGTCTTGTACACCACCTTTTGATGGTGGAGGAGGAGGAGAAGGAGAAGGGGAAGTAGTTCCACCAGTAAATGCCTCAACAATAACACCAATAACCATTCCAAAAGCAGTTAAAATACTAACTATTGTAATTCCTTGTTCTCTGAATAATGTTCTTATTCTTTCACCTAATGTTGTGTCTTCTTTTAATACTTTACGTATTGTCTCTTTAATTCTGTTTACTTGACTACGTAGTTTTTCTTTATTAATATTAATTACTTCTAGTCTCACACTTCTCTCAGATTCCAACTCTTATTCGACTACTTATTCTATTTGTTTGAAATTCATCATTATCTTCTTTAGCTTGTTCTAATTTGGTATTTTCTTTTGTTAAGTCTTTATTTGTTTCATTCAGTTTTGCTAATTCATTTGCAATCTCTTCTTTACTGTTGTCATTGCATTGATTACACTATCCATTTCTCTTTTTGTCATATATGTTTGAGTTTCCATTTCTTTGTTAGTTGTCCCTTCTTCTATAAAAGAAGTTTCTATTTCTTTTACATATGTTTCTGAATTACTTGCTGTTTCTAATAATTCTTGTACTTCTTGTTGTGTAGATATTTCTTGTAATGGAATTTCTATATTATTGAGTTCACAAATTGGTGCTTCATTTAACATTCTCTGAAACTCTGCTCTACTTTTTATTGTTCTTTCAGATATTTTATAATCATCTACACCTAAAACATCTCTAACAAAATTAACACCGTATTTTCTTTGAAGAGTGCTAAATTTATAAAATTTTAATACTCCTTTTTGATAATATGTTAATGCAATTTCCCTACCATATTCATCTTTTACATATAAGATTTGTCTTTCATTAAAATCTTCTTTGGTAAAAAATCTTTGTAATTTTTGTTTGAATATAATTCATTATTTTGTTATAAAATCTTTTATCATTTTTTGGTAATTTCTTTTCGCGAATTTTAGTGTCATTGTATGATAAATATCTTAATTTTTCAAATTCCTTATTTATGTTATTTTGAAACTCTTCATCATCTTTAAAAGACGTTTCTTCTTCTTCATCATAATCATTATTTTTAAACTCAGGATTATCAAACTCATAACCTTCTTCAGCCATTTTATTCATCTAAAATATTAGATGAATAAAAGAACCTGTTAAAAACAACTTAAGATAAAAATAATTAAATTTTTATTTAACATTATTTTACATTTTTACTAATTTTTCTTTTGTTTCTTCATCCATTTATTTAATTAAAATTGATTCATAGTTTGGTGGATTTCCGTTATCAACTAAAATTCGTATAACGATTTTATTAAAGAAAATCAAAGATTTTCCATTTTTTTTTTAATTCGTTTTTACTCTATTTTCTGTTTCCTCAATTAGTTTTTTCTTTCATCATCTGGTAAACTTTTTAAAATTACTTTTTTTATTTTTTTTCATCTCATTAAATTTTTCTAATTCATCTAAAATAAGTTTAAATTCATCTGCACTTATCTGTCCGTCAGTTAAAGATTTTGATATTAAATCTTTATGCTGTTTAACTTGCATTCTGCCATTGTTTTAATTTCATAATGTTTTTTGATTTTGTTGTCAACTTTCTTCTAATTAATTTAACTAGACCTCCTAAACTTCCACATACAACAGCTGCAATTTGTATGGGAAGAAAGATAGGAAAAGCAATTCCTATACCAGCTAAAACAACAGATGTCGAAATTAAACTTGTATCAACACCATCAGTAACATTAACTCCACGTTTATATTTTTTGTATAGTGATTTTCGTTTATCTCTCTCATTTATTAATGTTTTTTCTATTTCTGTTATTTTTTGTAGTCTATAATTTTGTCCATCTTCTATAGGTAATTCTGGATATAATGGTATATCCATTGATAAATCGGGAGCTGTAGGTTGTTTCATTTTTTAAAGTAAAAATTGATTTTTTTTTTTTTCTCTTAAATCCCACAGAATTCTTTCTCTGTCAGTTCTCCCGACCTTTTTTTTATTTTTGTTTTTTGAAATTTTTTTGTTGTTTTTTTTGGGTGTTTTTAATAACGTTTTTTTATAAAAAGTACAAGTACTATACTACTCCCTTAGGGGAAAAATGAGTTTTATAAAAACCCAGGATTAAGGTTTTGGTGTGCTCTTTACAAAAAATGTTTTATTTTTTATGGGGGTATAAATGCAAAGTGTGTTTTTTTTCTTCTTAATTTTGAAGTTAAAAATCACACAAAATGTTGGTAAAATTTTATTTTGGATGTAAAAGGGTTTTTTTCTTTAAAATGGGGGTCAAAATTGAAGATAATTTTTTTTTTGGAGGGGTATAGGTGTGTGATATTGTGTAACAACTAAAGCTAGAGTAATCCAAATCAACCAAAACTCAGGTGCTCAGGATGGGAAGCAATTCCTGCTCCACTAAAGTTGCTAATGTCAAGTCATTACACTGAATTATTCAAAGTTTGGTGTCTTTGTTGGTTGCATATTTCATACTGAAATTGACATAACAGATGCTAAATGTTACAGTTAGGTCTGCTTCGGACCTGGATCTGGCCTTTAGAACTACAGTTTATGTCGATTTAATATTCTTTACAATTTTAACTTCTCAATTGTTAACGTTCTTTATGATGTTGCAACCTTCCAGCGGCGTCTGCATTTGGCATATATGTCTGAGGGAGGTCTTTCTTTTGGCAATCCTGACACCACGAGGTGTGTTATACAACAAGAAACACCTTAAAATATGCTTTATCTGACTTATATACCGTCAAAAATATTATTTTCTGCAAAGATTTCCAGGAGTTGTATCCTATTTTACCGATCACATTGAAGTGGGATATTCTTTTCTTAAACGTTAAGTTATAACAACGCCCTACGGCTCATTTTTAATGTAAAATAAAACTCACTTATTAATCTAGATACATGTATAAACATTAGAAATCACTGTCCAGTTACAATATAAATGATATAGTAATTGCATGAAGCTAGAAGCAACTGAATTGTTAAGATGTACGAAAATGCAAGTCACTTTGTAAGTAATTATCATATAATCTATATAAAAGGGTGCTGTGTTATTTCTCTTGTTTCATGACATTTTTATCGCGGAAAAGCAGATTATTTTTTCAACAATTTTTAACGAACTTTTCAGAATAATTGTTTTCTCTCTTTTGTCTGGCAATACATTTTTTCTTCAAAAATTGAGAATCAGGATGAAATATTATAGCCCCCCTTTTAAAGAACGTGGCTGTTCCCCTGTAGAAAATAGGAATATTTTGTCATTTAATAGAGTAAAGGGTATTTGTTTCAGCCTAATACACGGATTAAAGAATTATTTCTGTCTAAATGTTATTTAAAGTGTTAAAGATAGAAAATTGTACAATAAAACCCAATTGGCAACAACACACGGATTAAATGTTTTAGTAATCTGTAGTTTGCATTTTAATCAGGAAAATAATGACTTGACGCAGGTCATTATGTTATGCCTTGAAGCACATTTCATTGAAACTTGGTATCGTCCAGGTTGTTTCTTCAAAAGAATGACCTCGTGTAGGTATATAATAATAAATTTTAAACTTGGTGAATGGCACTGCATCTTATCGTGGTATGTGTGTTAGGTAAAAAGTTATTAATTAAATCCGTTTTGTGTCACAACAATGATACTGTTTTATAAGATAAAGGATAAAAATATGTCTTTTAAACTTTTAATTTAAATAAGGCATACAAAACAGATTAAGAGGGCGCAGAACACTTAAGGAGTTACTAGTAACTTCTTCTTCTATACTTTCACCTTCTCACTGGAATAATTTCCGGAATGAGGAGTAATAAAAGTTTATGTCGCACACATAAAAGTTTCTAGTTTAACTATGTATTGCACTAAAATCCAATGTTCACGGATTAAAAAAAAAAAAAAAAAAAAAAACACTTAAGCTTTATACTCTTTAAAAATTAGTTGTGTGTTTTAATTGCATACTATTGATAAAGAGAAATCAAGATTCTTAATGATCAAAATTAGTGTTTGACAAACTGCTATATATCAAATGAAATTATTCCTGTAAATTTTGTGGTTCAAATTCGTTTGATGTGTTTGAGCTTTTGATTTTGCCATTTTATAAAGGAAATTCCGCTTTGAAATTCCTTGAGTTCGGTATTTTGTTATTTTACTTGTTACTTACTTATTTGTTATCAATCTGAAAATATTTAATGACAAGCAACGCCCGGAAATCTGAGGGTGCTTCCTGGCTTAAGACTTATTTGTTTCGTAAAATAAAACATTTATTGAAATATTTTTTCCTATACGGCAGTTATACAATTATTGTTAAAAGCCCTGTTTTTAATATTTTTACCAATCAGACAGTAAAAGCGATTTGAAGACCAATCAAACAATAAGTGTTGATTATTGACTCTCGTACTCAGTAAGCGTTTGATCTCAACTTCTTAATAACACAGGCAATTGCCACCTAGGTTTTAAAGCTATAGATTCAATTTTAAACTTTAAATTTTCACTTCACATCAATAATTTGTTTAAACTAATTCGCGTTAATTTATCTAATCTATTCCTTTTGAAATTTCACCAAAACACAATAAAGGGGTTATTGTTAAATGTTTGCCGACATACACAAATATGCAAAATATAAACAGATCCAGTGACTGAGAATTTGAAATAATGTTTTTGAAGAGATCGCCTGTATGAGGAATACCGTTCTTATCATACAGTTAAATGATGCGTTAGTAAGTTGGTATAATGACAGACTACATCGAAATTGTTGCAACATTACGATCCCATCTGCAATCCAGTTGTCCGCGTCACACTGTGTTATCCGCAAGTCCTGGAAAATTGATGAAAGAAATTCAAAATTTAAAACAGCAGATTTTAATTCACCTTCTTCATCATAGATACGAGGCTTAAACACGTTAATAATTGTGTACACCAGATGCGCTTTTCGTCTACAAAAACTCATCTGTGACGCTCGAATCAATAATTTTAAAAAGACCAAATAGCGCATAAAGTTTAAGAGCATTGAGGACCCAAAATTCTGAAAGGACACAAAGGTGTGCACTTGCTATTCTTTTTTTTTTTTGATCTGAGTGATTTTTATTGGTTACCATACCACAAATAGAAAGCATTGATTGTGCCAGTTTTGCTAAACAAACTTTGAGATGACAGGCTACACATATCTA
>JAASAO010001268.1:0-27455 GCA_017311375.1 Mytilus coruscus | reverse complement strand
CACTTAAGATACATAGCTTTAATCAGTAATTCAGACCTCAAATGACTTTTGTATTGTTGGAACTTTATAACAAGGTTCTGACCCTTGGCTGGAATAAATATGTTCGTGCATGGAAGGTTTAGCAAATCTCGAATATCAATATTGGTCCGAAGTGGTTAAAGAACTCAACAAAATTATTAAGCCACTAATCCTATAATAATATTGCGAATATGAATGTTAAGCTTGGGACATTTAAGCTGTTGTGCATTGGAATAGAGTGGTGGTCAAATGTTTGTGTACCACATGTTGCGAAAAAGTCAAGAAAAAATCCTTCTCTGATCGACAGTATACACTTGCTATGATCACATGATTGTAGTCTGTGGAATGTTTCCGATTGTCGTGATCGTTCTGCCCTACGGTCTGGACTGTATAATTGATTTGATATTTGAACTAGGGTTAGCATTGATATTACACTGTTGATGGTAAACAACTTGCTTCTGTAAATGTCTTTGTAATTCACGAATAAAGTTTGAATCCCCGAAAGGTTTACAGTGGTTGTATGGCAAGTTAGCCTTCAACAGCATTCACTTGAATATATTGTTTTAGAGTGTGTAATCCCTTGTCTTGGTTGTAGTTTTTTTATTACAATATATGCAAGCATATGAAAGAGAGACGAAAGATACCAGAGGGACATTCAAACTCATAAGTCAAAAATAAACTGACAACGCCATGGCTAAAAAACAAACACCCACAGACAAACTATAGTACATAAAACACAACCTTTGATACCCGTGACTTCGATTTCTTGACTTGAGCCGGCTGCTATTTTATCTGTATGTCTCTAAAAAACATTAGAGGCAACATTAGTTTACTCATGTTCATGTTTTCAAACAAAAACTGGGGGAATTCCAAGATCTTCAAAAAGAGTTCAGATCGGTTGCGTCAAAAGCATGTATCACGTGCCATGCGAATCAAAATTATCAACATGTTACAAAGAGGAATGGGACACAAGTGGCAAATTTTCCGATCTGATCTGATACTTAAATATTAATATATTTAATTCGTATATAAAGATCTTAAACAGCGGAATGATGTATTGCCACGTTCGACACTCGGGTGTCACATGTCTAGCAGAATCTGCTTAACCTTCCGCGGGCAAACGAGATAACCCTAGGGTTTCAGTCAGGTTCGTGTTGATCTGTAGTTTTCTATGTAGTGTTTTGTAGATTTTGTTTGTCTTTAGGTCGTTCTTCGACTTTTGCTATGACGTTGTGATATTGTCGTCGACTAATAAGTTTGAATATTCTTTTGAAATCTACGGCCTGTTTTAAGTAGTTAGTTGTACACCCCCTGTTCATGAAGTCTGTACTGACTCATCATGCACGAGCGTGAGTTATCAATTGAGATATGTACACACCATACGAAGGCGCAGAGGATATAGTACTATTGAGACATGGGGAAATTGACAATTGGAAAGTTAAAATCGTCATCCAAAGTTTGTCATGATAGATTTTTGTTTGAAGTCGTCAATCTGTGTCAATATCAAAGAAAAGGTCAAGATATGAAGCAGGCATTCTTGTTTCTGTAGTATCCTTTATCACAAGCTCACTGGGGTATATGAAATGTAAATACTGACTGACTGACATGTGGGTTATAGAGAGACAGGATATCTTCAATTTATCTGAATTTGAATAAAATAACTAAGCAAAATAGTTTTCGTTAGGTCTTTGAAAAGGTTCTGCATTTCCAATTGCAGTGCGAACTGTAAACACCGTTATGTTATGTAGACTTATGCATCATTCGTGTCCACTTTCATAATAAACAATTTCCAAAAGAAAAGAATGAACTAAAGTCACAATCATCCGAGTACTTTCGAGTAAATTTTATCATTACACCTACCAACTATGTCAAAATACCGCGGTTTACTGTAAGTGGTAAATAAAACAATTATTCTACTTCTGATTTTAAGAAAATAACACTATTTAAGGGATTAAACTAAATGTTTGCATCTTTGAAATGTTAAAGCAAAGTTTCTACGGACTTTCCAGTTTTGTCATCTATTGGGGATTTTGTCGGATCCCCATTTCTTAAATAAACAACTTAAAAACTTATTTTGCATCTTTTATAAATAAAACTATATCACTACAACATCAAAAAAGAATTATGGACACCCTAATAAATCAACCAAAAATAAAACATCAACAAAAACAAGTAATATCTAGTCCTAAATATTTGAGGAAAACTATGTATTCAGCCCAATCAGGGACGGAACACAACTTTCCGAAATTTTTAAAGTTAATGATTGAATAGCAGAGATTTCTGAAAATTGAAAAATATCGTTTTAGATAATCTTGCCTAATAAAAACTTGTGTATATGAAAATAGAATTGAAATTTTATTACTTTATAGTAGTTACGATATAATCCATTCATCACCGCTTTATTGTATGATGTTGGAATCTGGTGAAACACAAAATGTTCCCGTTTACAGTAATTTGTACCTTCATAATTTGTCATCAAAAGGCTTTTAGGTTATTTTTTTTCGCTTAATGAATAGAGCATTATGAGTGATGTTTGAATAAAACAATAAAGAAAGATATTTGAGTGCAGCCTTTGAATAACAAGCCAAACTGCATGCCACTAATGATCTGCATTTGAAGTCAAATTTTCCAGCTAAACGTTAAAATAAAAAAACTGCACTATACAATTTTTTGACGACCAATCTTAAATTCAAGTAAAATCATTTTTCTAGGACTGTGCAAATTTTTAGCCGTGTATTATGAAGTGAAATTAAACTCTTTTAATATTCGACTTTTTCCTATTCCGTCACCGCACTATAGGGTGAAGACAACAAATTGGCAACACAAAACCATGAACCCCAACAAAACCTTGCGGAACTCAAGTGGTCCGGAAGGGTCTGCAGTTCATTTTTATTAGTGACAACTGTCGTGTTACTCCTGTAAAAATTTGTTTCGAAAGCGCTTTTCGTGTTCAATAATAAAAAAAGACGGATAGATGAAATGATGATACCACCAAGGAAGGACAAATTAACAATTAAAAACATGGAAATACTTTTTATCATAAATTTAAGAATGGATGTTATCATGTTATGTCTATAATAGGACACCTGTCACTATTGGTGTTTGGTTTAGGAAAATTGAGTTCAGGCGGATTATATAAATTTGTATATGTTATATGAATAAGAATTCTTAACAGAGGATCTATTTGTATTTTTAAAAATATACATACAGTAATATTTTGATAAGTAATCAAAACGACTTATTCGGATTCGTAACAGTAATGAAATGAATCTGCAATAACAGGGACAGGAAATGTCCAATTGTAATATTAAACACTTGCATCTTGCCGGTATACGTTATCGTTACGTTACGTAAGCACACAATTAATTATGGCGTCAATCATTTCTTTGCATGCCCAATTTATACATTTGTGTCAATAAAAAAGATTGTAACGACTGCAACATATATGGTTATTTTGTCATATAGGAAAACTCTTCAATTAGGGTTCGTGATAATGTACTAGTAGTTCAAAAGGTAGAAAAATTATAACTATCAATGAAGGCAGCCAAGCTTACATTTAAAGAATCACATTTTATCCAAAGAGTTATTCACACTCCATAAATAGTAAGGACTGCTGTTGACATATGCTTTGTCACAGTATTCCATAACAAGTTCCTTTACGGTTGTTAGAGCAGATATATCTGAAGAACCGAAACATCTAATAGAATATTTACTGTATTCAGATGCTAAACAAAAATACGGTATACATCCACAAGCTTTCTAGTTTAGGATACCAATATATGGCGGTAAATTTTTGGTGTTGAGAAGCAGCTTTCAATTGAGTTGTTAAGTTTACAATGGCTAAATAAGCGCTAGATTATATTACATAACTTCTAAATGTATCATATAACTGAACAATAGGGATAAGTTATCTGTGTTTTCTTTCTCGGTTTGGGGTTAAAGAGATAATGTTTTTTTTTCTTCATTTATTTATTTTGGCAATTGGAGAACACTGATATCAGAAAAAATACAAAAACTACATTTTTCTTCGTAAGGATGCTATGTATTGAAAGCTGGGTTAATAGTAGATAAGACAAATGTGGAACCAGGAAAACAACTGAAAGAGTGTTTGTTGCATTGCAAACAATACAATTTTATTGGCTTGCAGGTAAATATTGCATTACCTAAATAAGCGGTAAATATTTTGATAAGACTAATCTTATTCGTATTTGCACTATTCTTGAACTTAAGAACACATCATTTAATTGAGTATTTTTCGTATACAAAACACTGAATCCTACAAAATAATTGAACAATCATTACAACAAGAATCGATAAACAAACTTAATACGGACAAGAACTGCTTAACTTCTAAAATAGATGCGTTTTACTTAATTTAACATTTTCATATACAAAAATGAGCGCTAAACATTTGAAAATCAACTTTCAGTCAGCATGTTTTGAAATACTAAACATTGGAATGTCACAAAAGTACAAATACAATATTTCACGGTATGGGGTTTTAAGGCTGTACGTAAAATATAGGACTGTATTTGGACAAACTTTTCTGACTCAAAGCCAGTTATTGTATGACACAGTTTTCACAGTGTCGCAAGCTTATAAGTAGCGTAATAGAATTGACTATCATTTCCAAATAAGTCTGCTTTGCTTTCAAACCAAGAAACATAATCATATGGCAAAAGTTGGGGTACTTTGCTAATTTGCTTAGCGGCCATATTGCCTTATCTTGATCACAGCCATTACAATAGGATTATACATGCCCCTTAAATATAAATGCAAATATGCCAATTCCTATGTCGTATCAACAATTTGTCCGCCTATAGGTGAGTTGTACATGTTTTTGGCTTCTGTCCGTGTACAAACGAACATTGTCTACTATAAAAACTTTCGGCCTTTTAGTTTGAAAATCGGAAGCGCAACCGTAATATTATTGCTATATAAAATAACGAACAATTGTAAAAAACAAGCAAGATTCAAAATAGAAATAAAGATACAAGAAAATTTTGTTCATGCACTGTCCGCATATAGGGAAATACCTTGTAAGTTGAATTTTCAGGTTAAATAACTTTTATTTTACCTGCTTTCTTGAGTATTCGGCCAAATTCATGATGATTTCAACCTTCCCATTTCATAAACTAGAAGATGCCCGCGAAATCACGGTACAATTGGGTAAGTGTTGAAACAAAGAGTTTTTAAATTTCGAAGTACGTCGACTGAGCATGCGCAAAAGCATATAAGACACGGATCGATAACGGTCTCCGAATTGGGTTATTTTCTCAAATATTGACGTTTTCCGTGGAAAAAAGATTGTTTCAAAGACAAATTTAGGAAGTACAAAACACTATATTTATACGTCACATCACAACTACATGTATTTCCGACTTTGTATGGTTTCAGAGGAGATGCGGCTCAATGAAATCGGTCTCTACCTTTAGTAGTCTAGATAGTCAAATTTTAAACATTTCTCCATAGAAATACACAACTTTTTTGTAATTTATATTCGCCAAAAGAAGTTTTCCAAGACACATTAGTTTTAGATCCAAGATGGAAAATGACTGGATTACCCGCAAATTTGATATAATGTATAGTTTCAATCTGCAACGAAGGGAAGTAATTTAGTCAAAAGAGCCGAAGTCACGTTGTGCAACTCATCTAAATAAAGTACCTAGGATTTTGCCATATGAGTCTTATTGAACTGAAATACGCAGTGAGACCGAATAAGTCGACAGAGTATGCGTTGCCTTGTATACATGCATCACTTGTCGCTCAAATCCAGACTTAGTCCAAAATTGTAACATCGGGAAAGAACACAATCAGTCAATTTACAGACCAAACCTACAATTTTTCACACTCCAGGCAAGTATGGTACTACAGAGATTATCACTTCGAATGAGTTATAATACTGTTCTTGTATGTGACTATGACAAACGCCCAATATAACTGATTGTTAGATAGGTGACGAAGGGCGTAACAATCCAAACGCAAAGACACTGTTCCGTTCTGGTATCAGTATTTACAGGGTACCCCCAGATCCTAAGATGTTTATTTATCATTGTCTCTTAAGTCAAAGCCGGTCTAATATTAGTGTTTTAATACATTCACATAAACATGCACACTGTTTAGTTTTCTTGCTCAGAGCACTATTATAGTACACCAGGCACTGATGAGTTCTATGCAGCCAAGATGCACTTATAGCGTACCGAATAAGCCTAATATCTTTGATGAGGTTTTCGTGACGTAACTTCAATTTAGACGACCGAGGCATCTGCCCGGTTAATAATAATCATAAAATAATGAAAACAACTGATCTTCCCATTTATAAGTTTGTAAGCAACTTCCAGCTAGTGTATCATGGTATACAAGAAAGGTTAAAGATACCAAATAGACATTCAAACTCATAAGTCGAAAACAAAATGACAACGCTATGGCAAAAAACGAAAAACGACCAAAAGACAAATCACAACTAAGAAAACTAAAGAATGAGCAACACGTACCTCACCAAGAACCAAATAAACACTTATTCTGAAGGTAAAAGGACAAGCCTACAGTAGTGGTATCCATATCTTCTTCAATAATGTAGTAAAATCTAAATTATATATCAAACTTATAAAGAAAAACAAATATTTTAAAACATCAATCCACAATTATATCAATAAAATGTTTTATTTTCACTGTCTTTCATAGTACCATATTGTACTAGTACTTGTTGCATCATTTTGATCTTATATACTATCATTTTATGTATGTTTTGCTAACTTTTTAAGCAATCAGACTGTGTGTGCCTGCACTATTTGGAATTGACAAGCGATTACCTTGAAGAACCATGTAACACATACCCATCAAAATGTCAGGGAGATAAGACTACTTTTGTGGATCGGAAATTCCTAGCTTTATTTCGGATGCTTTTTCAATATATCAAAAAGGTATTAGCACACACTCAAAGTCAGCTAATGAGCATAGTTTTAGTAGGAATTATATGATGTTATGCGAAATTGTCAAGCAGATGTATGGCGCTGTAAAAAAGCCCAACTAGGGCGCCACAATAAAAGGGCGGGCGCTGTGCCCTCTGAAAATGGCCTAGCGGGCACAATGTATTTCTTAACTAGTTTAATTTGTCTTTTTCTGCAACAACGATGCCTTAAATGAAAAAGCGGCCAATGTTAACTTTGTATGAAGGAGTTTGAACCTAAGTGTCTTACAAATTTCTGATTTATCAACGGACAATGGTTTGAAATTTTGTCATAAACAATGTCAGTACCTAAGCACTGTTTGTCTACTGAGCAGATAAAACCCTCTGGGACTAATGAGTCCACCATCAATGTTGTCGATCCAATGCTAATAAATGAAATACGAGATCATTACACTACACGCACGGTTTTTCTTAAGATTTTAAAATTGAACTTGTTTTGTTGTCTTGAATATTCAAACTATAATATATTTTTTCTAACAGTGATATGTTGAAAATACTGTTGTTAATTTTATGCAACACTTTTGGTACTATATATGTAAAAGAAAAATAGCAAACTAAGTAACTTCTTCTTATTTTGATGCGAAAATTGTCAAATGTTTATCAAAAGGCATTGAAATACAGTAACTATTATCAGTCAGTTTGTTTTATTTCGTATCTTTCATGGGACAGTTAATGTGAACGAAAGACTTGATAATGGAAATTGTTTAGCTGTTGACAGACAAAAAGATTCAGTGTACTATGTAGCACACAACTGTTCAACTGAATATTTTCAGATTTGTTTGAATGGTAAACTATAACAGACTCTCATTGATTAGTACAGTACATTTAACTTACAGATACATACGCATCTTAATCAGTTATTATCATTTAGAAAAGCTTTCAAAAGAAACTCAAGTATCATTAGTCGTAATTTTACCCGTTGCCGAAGGCAAGAAGAGTCATTAGCAATCAACGTCGTCTAAATAAAGAACAAACAATTGAATAAAATTACCTAAATGTTGGTGTCTGTCCGTGACACCTTTTATCTTTTTAATATACTTTCAAATTATTTCTGTTCATTTTTATAAACTCTAAGAATATCCAAATTTCTGAGTTGTGTATTCAGAAATGATGAACTTTTGATTTAGGTCTTCACAGCCACAGCATTTTATCAAATAAAACATATCTTCATTTTATTGCCACTAGTGATATCTGGGTGTCCTTTTTAACAAGATGAAGAACTGAATCTTTCTTCAGTTAACTAGGTGTCGTGAACGTATGTTTCAACATAAAATCGACATTCTTATTGGCACAAACTGTGCTGGGCTCTTCATGTTGGTATATTTTATTCGTAAAATAAAGAGATGAAAGATACCAAAGGTATCTTCAAACTCAAACGTCGATAACAAACTGACAACGTCATGGCAAAAATAAACGAAAAACAGCAAAAAGACAAACAACAGTACACAAACCACAACTGAAAACTAGAGACTGAGCCCCATGAGGAAGTCAGGTAATTCAGAAAGGTTTGTATATCCTGCTCCACATGTGGCACCCGTTGTGTTGCTCATGTAAGTTCAACTCGGTGATAAGTTTGATTCAGTAGGTCCCATTAAAGGAAAAAAGTAGGGGATTGTGGTTACGACAATTGGAGCACATTTTTCGTCATATGTGAAACAAATATTCCATAACGATCAAACAACTCGCGATGGCGTCCGTTAATATTTCGAATTTAATATTTCAACTTCGCCACTTGGTACTCTTGGTTTAATAGCTTCTTGTTAAGCAGCCATCCTATATCAAGCAATTCATGGTAGGAAATGCAAGCTTTAGAACATCGTAACAACTGGGATAAATATGCAGACTTTATGCAGTAATAGGTAGACTTTATGCAATAGCTTAACAAGAATAGAAAAGAGCCAAAATTTGTCTTTATCCACAAACCACGAAGACTTGATTTTTGATTGATAATTGTCCGTTTATATATTATAAAACTCCGGTCGCATCTGATATTCCAAAGCTTGTGATTTCGGTCGAAATTTACTTGATCGAGAGTTGCTGTTTACTGGTTAATTTGAAATCATCACTTTAATTTGATTGTATGTAATCGTAATTTAGAGATTAAATGTGTCACAGATTACCATGGACAATGGATATAGTCACCATGTCAGTATCCACAATGTCATTTTTATACATCAACACGAATGCGACTTATTACAAAATATGTATTTTACATCAACACGAATGCGACTTATTACAAGATATGTATATGGCAGGTGTCAGTAGGGTAGAGCAATAACTGTTAATATTCCGGTGCATCTTACGATTTTGGCGGTATTCGTGTTTTTAGATGTTTATTGGTTTTTGTATGCTTGTTTTTCAATTTGTGTTTAACAAAATATGCTTTCTATCTTAATACACAAGAACGTTCAAAATTTGAAATATTTTGTAATGCAATAGAGAGAATGATGTCATAATTCTGAACTACATTGCATGCATGCATTTGTTTTGTTAATTTCTATTATAAAAAGATGGAACAATATTATACTTTGCAGGTAATGTACATCAGCAAAATAATATGGAGAACAGAACATGGATTGATTCTTTTGAAGTTTGTATCCCATCTTACATGTTATCACGTTACAGTTTGGTATATAATGCCAATATTACAAGAATGGGAACATACTGGTTATCTAATACTCGACGATGGATTCAGGGCACATGTAAGTAATTATATCGACTACCCATCCACATAAAACAACTTCAATACTACAATTATCTCCAATTCTAATATCATGTGTAAATTGTAGGTGGATAAGAGTGCAGTCAGTTACAATTTTGACAAAACAAGTTGAAATGACAGTATTACACCAGAAACTCTACACAAAAATGTACGACAAAAGGAATGATTGTTCTTTACCTATTGTTAAGTATCCTTTTTAGGACGGTGATGTTCCTTTGGCACCGTCTTACGGTGTTTATAAATCCCAACTCATTCGCTATGCTCGCTATGCTCGTGTCTGTAGTGCCGTTTTTGATTTCATTGAGCGTAATCTATTTATTACTAGTAAATTATGAAGTCAGGGAATTCGTTACCACAAATTACTTAAGACATTTACTAAATTCTTCCATAGATACAAAGATTTGGTTTGCAAGCTTGGCTGTACCTGTAGAAAACTTACTTCAAACGGATTTCTGTAGCACATCCTAAATTTTACGGTGATGTTGTTTACCGAGCCTGGAAATTTATATATACTGACCGACTTTAGAAACGCTAGATTATTCTTTTTAATTCCAATTTTCAAATTTGCATATTTTGTTAAACAAATGTATGAACATAAACTTCATTCATTACTTCATTGTCTAAAAGAAATTTACAGTTCGAAAGTTGAATTGATTACGTCATTTTATATGTTCAAATCATGTGGTATACACTGAAACCCTGGTTTTATCCTTATCAATGGATGTGTCACCATCGAAGGCAATGACTGACTGTACCCAACCAAAGCCAAATGATTGTCAGAAAGGTCAACCAATTCTATTGGGTATGTTGTGAGTTCCGTTTTGTACCTTCTGATTTTGCATTTGTCCCACCCAATACAGTGTGTTGTGGCAATAATGCGATTTAAACTTTAGGGCTTTAAATGTTTTTCTGCAGTCGATTCTTTGGCATTTCAGTTTATGGGAAACATTTTTGGCATGAATCTGTCTGCCATGTCATTTTGGCGATTTGATAAGCAGTTGACGTTGTGGCCGTAAACATGTCTACCAAATGACATTGCGTAATCAAATTCTATTGACGTAATGTGTCACTACATATTGATCTGGTCATTGATGGTCATCAACAAATCACGTCTTCCTGTATCGTTGTTGGAAGAACAGTAAGGCGAGTTTTTGACGTCAAATTATCTGGTTACAGCACGTTCACGTTTTCCAGCCTGCAATATTCTTATGGGCTGATTCAGATTTTTATTGCTCAGTTTCGGCAATATGGAGATGCAACATTTTTAAACTTATTTAAGTGTGGGTATGGATTGAAAGAGCTGTTTTACGAAGAAAAAAAACTTAAAAAATCATTTATGGATTTCAATTTCGCTTTTAGAAATTTGTGCGACTTCAATAATCCGGTATGTTCAATAACCTCAGGTAAGTCAGATATTGCATTTTTCTAAACAAAAGAAGTATGGTAAGCATGAATAGTAGTTATTTGAGGATCAATCATGATTTGGTTCAAAAAATTAACAAAATGTGTGTTGCGTTTTTTAAAGTCCGTCAGTATACGAACCGGGTAAATTATCAATCCTTCAAATAAACATATTCTAAAAGGTTACCTATTCAACACTGTAATTAAATCTCCGAATATTGTTTTTATTGGTATAAATATTGATTTTGTTATCAGTTAATCAAACCATAATAAATATTATACGTAATTTTGTTTCACGATACTACAATCTATCGATACCTATATTTTGGCATTGCACAGGTCATGTTTTTCTCTGACTGTTAATAACGTCTTTGCACTAAATCCATTGGATATTGGATGTGTACTCATTGATATTTTAGTCTTAGATACATGTCTTTTCATTAGTTGTTATTGGCTTTGAACTAGCTGTCAGTAACTGCAAGTTCTCTCAGATCTGTACTTAGTGTCTTGTTTTGTTGTTAAGGATGAGGGATGGATATATATCCTGCCACGTCCTGTCTGTGTTTTTTTTATGTTTTTCGTTGTATCGATCAGATGAGTTAAGCCTTTTTCAACTGATTTTTATGGTTTGTTCTTATATTGTGCTGGTACACCACTGTCACAGGTAAGGGGGCGTTGAGCGCACACAAACATGATTAACCCCGGCACATTTTTTATATGCCAAGTCAGAACCTGTAGTTCAGTGGTTGTCATTGGTTCATGTCTGTTACATTTTTGTAAATTGTTTTGTTATAAATTAGGTTTAGTTTTCTAAATTGAATTGTTTCATATTTTTCATGTTGGGGCTTTTATAGCCGACTATACGGTACGTTTTTTATCATTGGTTGAAGACCGTACGGTAGCCTAAAATTGCGTACATCCACTTCATTTGAACTTTGGTGGATAGTTGTCTCATTGGCAATCCAACCATATCTCCTTATTTTTATAAAGTATGTTTTCTTTGCTTCAAAAATTTACGAGAATGTACGCTTTTCGCCTGTTTTCTAGCAGGATATTTATTCGGACTCATTTTGAACTATTTGCTTTGAACTTTTGATTAAAGACAGTTTGACATAATGTGCTCAGCAAGTTCAGTTTTGTTTTTAAATAAATTTCTGCTGATTAAGTGAACCTATGGATAAACAGTATTTTTAGGTGTGCATGCGCATGATGAAAGACCCTTTTTATGCATTGCAAAACATTCTTCATTATCATACACATATTGCCCTTATTACTTTTTTGTTCAATAAACAACACAAGTAATCAATCATCCATCTGTTGTCAAAATCATAACGTATCTAGATCAATTAATTAAAAGGGTCTCAAATGTCAACAAAGACAAAGATGGCAGCAAATATGAATTGACAGCGAACAACCAGTGTGCAGAATGGGTGTGTGTAGGTGAGTTCATCTTATCACAATTCTTCTACATCTACAGATAATCATGGTGAGACAGGTAATATTTTTGTCTTTGACAATAAGAAGACAGCTCCACAAAAGTATCCAATTTGTAGGCCAATAGCAAGATCCTACGTATCAGTTTACCATTATAAAAAAATAATAAGGCTTCAGATCAAGGTGTTATCCTGGTAAACTTCAGAAGAAGTAAAATAGGAATCTCACAGGTATTAAACACCTTGTTAATATCCACGTCGTCTTGCATACTTATCCTAGCAACTGATTACCATATCAAATGACATGAGGTCCAGTAACACCAATTTTCCTCTGCGGAACCTATGATGAACCCGTAACATGGGAAAACAAAGGTGTTGTGTGTGATACTTGTAACAAGTGGAATCATGTTTCCTATCAGTCTATTATCTCACGAAAATATAATATCCTAGCAGACGACGGTACCAAAACCGATATTGCCTAATTTGCATCTTCACAAATTTCAGCTCAGTATGTTCTGAACTAGTGCTGACAGCTTCAAAGTCCTTCAGTATCCTTTATGATACATCACTTCAGAGTCCACATCCAACTGACTGCATCAAAACTAATCAAACATCCACACCTGAGAGGAAGAACCAGATTATAAGCTCAAATCAAAACTATATTAAGATGCTAACTGTATATTTTCTGCCATTAAATCAAAACAAGGACTAGTTAAAAATCTACTTGAAAGAGCCAAACCAGAAATTGTCCTGTGTACAGAAACATGAATAGACTCCTATATAACAGATAATCGAATATATCCCCCAAACTATAAAATATACAGAAACGATCGCCATGTAAAAGGATTATAAGTGCTTATAGCTATAACCAGTGACGATGTAAGCACACATGTGCCTGAAATGCATACAAATTGCAAAATTGTTAGGGCTTAAATTAGTCTAGCTGGGAACAAAGATATGTAACTTGCATCATATTACAAACCAAAAACAGCAAACGAAGAAAGCCTTGAAGAACTGGGACATAGTCTAGAACGGGGAAAAGCAACAAAATGTATTCATATAAGTTGATGGGGATTTCAACCTTCCAGGCTGGAATTGGTTAACAAAAGAACCCTAAAACGAGACTCTACTTGCCAAAAAAACACTACAGATTTGGTGACATCGTAGACGACAATTGCCTTGTACAACTGGCAGGGGAACCAACCAGAGGTCACAATACATTGGATAGGATCAAAATTAGTAAAAGAACTGGCAACAGAAATAGTCCCAATTCTTAAATCATCTTTAAAAACATCAATTGAAACAGGGGACGTATCATGTGACTGGAGGAACGCCAATGTTAGCCCAGTTTCCACAAAAGGAGAGCGATATAGAGCATAGAACTATCGACCAAGATCTCTGACTTGTATCTGCTGCAAACTCATAGAGCACATAATCACAAACCTGAATCATGAATCATGCAGATTGCCACCAAAGTCTTTACCAATTACAACACGGCTTTCGTTCTAAACGACCTTGCGAAACCCGACTTTTTGAATTTGTGGACGACATCACCTACAAAATGAGTGCAGGTAAACAGACAAACGTACTGATTATGGATTTCTGTAAAGCGTTCGACAAGGTCAGTCTCAGTCTCCTCGGACATACACTCGAGTACTGTGGAATCAGAGGGAATGTTAATAGGTGGATTGCTAGCTTTCTGTCGCATCGGACACCATCAGTAGCAGCGGGAGGAGAGAGCTCATCACATATTGATGAAAAGTCAAGGGTATACCCAAAGTCTCCGTCCTTGTGCCTTCAGTATTCCTGTTCTACAACGACATGCCCGATGAAATTAAATCCACTATCCGACTATTTGCAGACGACACTATAGCATACATTACTATATCATCAGACAAAGACTCGAACGCCCTACAAAAAGATATTGAAAAACAAGCTACATGGGAAACCAAATGGAAAATGTCCTTCCAGCCAGACAAGTACAATGTACTTACCATCAACCGAGAAAACAATACCATTGCAACATCATATAAACTACATGGTCACACTCTAGAAACTGTCTATAAAGCGCGAAATACCTAGACTGCACATTCACATCCGAACTAAAATGGAACGAGCAAGTTTATAACGTATGCAATAAGGCAAATAGAACAATCGGCTTCCTAAAACGAAATCTGGAACATTTGATCAACTCCAGTAGAAGGAAATGCACATAAAACACTCGTAAGACCTTTAACAGAATACGCCAGTCCAGTATTGGACCCATACTTTAAAACAGAAATTGACCGATGCGAGATGATGAAGAGACGAGCAGCACGATAAGTGATGAATAAACATCATGATCACTCAAGCGTTAATAAGATGATCAGTCACTTAGAATGGAGATCTTTGGAACAAAGAAGAAAAAGGCAAGACTCACCATATTCTTTAAAATAATAAATGATAAAATTAGATCGTCTGATGCCACCGTAACGACTGTCAAGAAACATGCTTGACAGAAGCTTCCAAATTCCAGCATCATCAAGGGATTGCCAGAAATATTCTTTCTTCCTACGAACCATCAACAATTGGAACACTCTCCCTCCTGGGGTTGTATCAGCAACGTCAGTCGAGGCTTTCAAAGCCTCGGTGACAAAGCTGAACTAAATTTAAACATTATCGGGGAAGGGTCCGTATGCGCACTTAAGTCATGGCAGAATAATCAGTTCGTTGATTGTGGCCATTATCTGGTAGAAAAAGTAGCAGTAGAATGGTTTCTTTATCATGGTTGAATCTTTCGATCCCCGACCCACCCACAAAAGCTTTGAACAGGTTACTGTAACAATAGACAAAAATGAACAGTTTAATACAATGTATATACCAAAATAAATACAAAAAATAGTATATTATTCCTAACAAACAATATATTTTCATTAAAATATTTGGAAAGTTATTCTTTTCATATTGTCGAAATAAGAAAATACAGAGAATACATCGAATAATTCCGACAAGGAGAAAGAAAAGCACCAAACGAAACAATAAGAAAAATACCATGACCACGTGCGAAATACAAAAAAACGATACGAAATGCCACTACATTAATGCGTAAGAAAATAACGAATAAAACTTCCTGTGTATGAAAACTCAGGAAACACACGGGTAGTAACGTTGTCATATCGAGGAGCGTTTAGTACAGTAATTTTGTCATAGTTTAGTTAAGTTGGACATGATTGTGTTAAGTGTTTTTAATGACAAACAATGGCACAATATAAACATTCTGATTTTTGCTAAAGGAACGTCTACACACGAATTAAAGCTGGTAAATATCTTTGTTTATAGTTAATATGTTAGTAAATTGAATTTGTATCATATATTTCATTATTTGACACAGAATAATGCTTGCGTATGTCAAAATTTAAAAGTTGTTTACTCGTTTACCAACCATAAAATTTATTTACTGTCTGCTACATCACATATTTCGTTACAATATGCAATTGCTTTCAATTTTGCAAAAAATAGCTTCTCTTGCACATAATTACAGATAACTGACAATTCAGTGTCATGGTTTGGTTCATGTTCGACATGGTTCAGTTATGTGATGATTCTTATCGTTATGAAGGAAAAGTAACGATGAAAGTCATATATTATACAACTATTGAAAACTGAGGAAAAAATATTCCTCGACTACTTTTTTTTTCGCGTTTAACCCTTTCTATCCTATTTCGCGACAATATATATTTTCCCCTTTTCTAATGGTCTTGTTATGTTCATTTACAATCAGATCCAAGTTTCACATATTAACGTTGATTTTTACTCGAAGAAAAAAATCCTCTAGAAAATAAGTCGTTAACAGTAAATTTAAGATATTCGCGTAACGGTTATAGAATAAGCATTGATAAAGAAATCACGAGGATAACATATTACTGCGTTTCAATGGTAATTTTGTTAAAATTGTTTCATTTTGAATTAAAAAGGACCTTCGAAATTACATAGTAATATATACTTAGTAGATTCAGTATGATTTCCAATGAGACCAAATGACGTAGGTGTTAGCAACCATATGTAGTCGTATGGCTTTCAAGAAAGAGGAAAACCCATACCCCATAGCAAGCTATAAAAGGCCTCCACACAATTAAATGTAAAACCATTCAAATGAGAAAACTAAATGCCTGATTTATGTACAAAACAACACACGAAAAACAAACATAATAAACAGTAACAAATGATAGCCACTGAAACATTACAGGCTATCTTTATAAAACGTGTATCTTGTAATGAAAATTATTTTTCAATCATATTTAGTATATACAATCTTTCTCATACTAAATACTAGATCGACTGAGCTTTTGCTTATTCTCGTATCTTTATTGCATAAAAGAAAAAACCCAACGGATTAAGCGGTACTACATCATACATAAATACAATATGAGAAAAACATAATCCCGAGTAATTGTTTTTATTCATTCGTAAATATAATTGATAAAATGGACATTATATCGACCTTATTCTACTTCTAAATAAAGATCTTATTTCATATATTTTAATTAGGAACTTTGTAAGTACATGTAATTGACAATTTATTAAGATCTTCTAAAATCTGAGGTACTCTTTCAACTTAATTTCATTTATAGTTTATTTGCTGATTGACGTTTCATCACAAGGTATTACGAGCCCAGTAGTCACCACTCCTGCACTGACATTAAATATCATTCATGTTCTGTACATTTACCGTTAAAAAAAATGTGTTTTTTCTGCTCCCATGCACAGCTTTTTGGAATATTTGATTGTCATTGCTCTTCATATTAATCATTTTTAACACTTCCAAATGTTTAGATGCGGGCACCACAGACGAGTCACAATAATACTTCTATTTTGTTTTAGGTATTCACGAAATAAGTATTTTCAGAGAGACTTGACCTTAGTCTTATGTTTGTCCTAAACCATTTTCATTGAGATTATACTATAAGTTCAGGCGACTTATCAAAATTCGCAGTAGTGATCACCAAGCTCTTGTAAAGCGAACAGACAATGAGAAAATTCAGTTAACCGTTAAAGAATTTTTGAAATTTCAAGCTGGGGAAATTTCCCGCCAATGTTATCTGAAATCGCTAGGGTACAAGTAACAGGCAAGGAATGAATTAGAGATATTTCCCGTAGATATCATATACCTGTATACTGAGTATACTGTGTTTATTCATGACTGTATACTTTGAATGTTCCTTTCCATGATATTCACTGTTTTTATTCAAAAATTTTCTTTTACATTATTTAGTGCTTTTGGATGTTCATATAAACGAATAAAGACTTTTCTAATATATATTTATCAATATAAGAAATAAGAATATGTGTTATGATTGTCAATTTATGTTCAAAAAAATAAACGAAAAACAAATATGATAGACAACAACCAACGAGATAACTCATTTTCCTAATAAAAAACACGTAAAGTTCAAGTTATTCTCAGGATTAATAATCGCAGGTAAAAACTCAAGTAAATTACAAAAAAAATCACGCAAAAGTAATACCATTTCTTCGCGCAAACGTAATGCTCGTCATATTCAAATTCACGCAAATGTAGGTCGACCATTTTGAATCTATATGCTTAATTTATTCTAGTCATGGGGCGATTCAGAGATTGACATGTTCTATAGACAACTGTCTTTTGTTGAAGACTGTATGGTGCCATCTCGATATCGTTCGGTTAGTTGTTGTTGGGTTACTGTATTATTGGCGTATTACCCCAACATCTCTTTTTATTCACCATAAAGATGATCTGGTTCAAATAAAATCAACAGATGTATAATTTCAATAGAATCAAAATGTTAAAAAAATATTGATTAGCTGCTACGTTTTGCAACTTTAAATATACGCCTTTAACCATTTGACTAGTGATGCTGCTCACGATATCTGTAACTCCCCGACAGAGTCCATCATTGACATACGGAGAAAAGGTTCTAGGTGAAACAGAAGCAACGCTTTCTGTTTTTGTAACTTATTTTACCAAATGCCAGTTTAAAAGAGCTATAGCTATATAAGTTTAATCTTAGGAAATCCACGAAAAGTAAAAATATCTAATGTCCGTTTTGCATATTACGCCCACCAAAATTGGTTAAAAAAGCTTTTTTCTCTTTAGTCAATTAATAAATTGTGTAAATTCGTTTTTCAAAAGCACCTTCAAACAAACTAACAATATTAAGCTGAAACAAATATGTATTAATTGGATCTAAACCATGACAAATTTGATCAAAACCATGACCAATTCTAGAAACTTAACTGAACCATGTCAATCGCTTAACCAAACCATAGCAATTTCGATATTTTGCTTATCCTGCGTTAATTTCTTAAAAAAACAACAATTTCAATGTACATCATTTGACTAACAATATAGATTAAAACATCTTATTTGCTTCTTATTTGCTCCTTTTAAAGGAACTGAGGCAATCGCTCTGGGAAGTAACCTAACCAAACCCTGACCAACTTAACCAAACTATGATAAAATCACTGTACTTAACATTCCTCGATATAACGACGTTACTACCCGTGAAACAACTAGAATAAATTTATATTAAAGTTTGATTGTGTGTATCGAACAAATAACATTTTTTTTTTAAAACAACTTTATCATAGACGCATGTTTTTCTAAAAAAAAATCAAGCACCCAAGATTTATTCACTCATTTGTTTTCATCACGTGTTTATACGTCCTTTCTCGTTCTTTTGGATTGTCGTTTCTAAATCGGCGCTGTTTATGAATCTGTTAGGAATTTGTTTCAAAGTAATTTATTCGACATTTGAAGTAAATGCTTGCCTTTTGCAAAACTTTCGATCAGGTGTGAAAATCATTTTCAATAAACTTTTATATTTAGTTACAAATCCTGAATTCTGTATTGCTGCTAGAGTTCAGGAAGACGGCCATCTGGAAAGGTTTCCCATACGATGTGAAATAAAACTACCTGGGCTATGTGTTAGTCGTGAAGTGACGCCAAAACATGTCTCGTCATCAGATGACCAAGCACCAATTGATAGTAAATATGTTATAACTCAATTTCTTAAAAGGTTCAACGTTTTATTAAAGAGTAATAAAAATACTAAATTGTATTGGCATTCGATCGTCACATAAACTCTCATAAACAGAGCTTTGTACTTTTGGAAAATATATTCACTGCTTCGAACTTAATAAATTACACTCGTAGCATCTGTGACAATCATAACTACATTTGAAATAGCTTAAACACTTTTTTATCACTGACTTGACAAGCTATCAAAGACTGGTTTGAATGTTCACCTTTTTAACATGCATCATTTATTATATTTGGAAGTCAATACAGCTGATCACTGAAGGAGATAATTTTGCAAGAAATTCAAATTGATATACATATTAAACATATACAATTTTGTCTTGTAGAAGTCCTTCTTATTTCCGTGATAGCTGCAACAAGTTTGACAATTATAGTGGTAATTGTGACAGTTATCCTCTGTATGAGGTTTGTTATTTTATAATCAATAATTTGTTTTTTTCATGTCCTATTTCATCAAGGAAACTAGTATCTTCAAAAGCTGTACAGGGGTGAGCCTTTTAAACAGATTGAAACATAATTATATTTCATTTAATGATAACTTTAAGTTAATAAGTACAGACATAATGTTATTGCAGTAGAATGCATATTCATTAAAAAATAAAACAACAAAAATATCGAACTCTAAGGAAACTTCAAAACGGAACTTCCCTTATCAAATGGCAATTCAACGGCCAAAGCAAATAAAACTAATGGAAAACAACTTTCATATTCCTGACTTAGTACAGGTATTTTCTTATTTTGTATGTAGAAAATGGTGGATTGAAAAATATTGTTAGAAATCATGTTAATAAATCGATTCATATACGTATTACTTCCAACATTTTCTAATTTAGACGAACTTATTTGAGATCTGAACGTCACCCGACACTTGTTTTACAAAATGAAGTGGTTTACGAGAATGCATCTACAACAGCCAACGACACACTTGATCATCTGCACTATCAAAGTTTAAATCAGAATCGGAATCCAACTGAAAGCAGTTATGATATATTGCACAGTGCTGAAGTTGATGTCACAAGTGACAGACAACCACAACGTGTTATTGGTGAAACTGCAAAACAAAGACAAATAGCCATGGAAGCGTATTATCAAGAAATACAAGATGTTTCGATTTAGGAGAAAAATGTATTTACTTCAAATAATCTTGTAACGTAAATAATTAACTCTAACGCTGCATTGTTTTTCAGTGGAGTGGAGTGTAATATTCTACTGTTCATCTTCATTCACCCGGACGTTATGTTCTAACTATATTTTCTATGTTACGTTCTTAACAGAGGGACGAAAGATACCAGAGGGACAGTCAAACTCATAGATCGAAAACAAACCGACAACGCCATGGCCAAAAATAAAAAGACAAACAGACAAACAATAGTACAGATGACACAACATAGAAAACCAAAGACAAAGCAACACGAACCCCACCAAAAACTTAAGTAGTGTTCATATAACTACCAATTAAAATAGTTCCTCTTTGGAAAAACGTGTCCGATGTAATGAACGAAGATGACAGTTGTCTATATCAAAAACAGCTGAAACTTTAAAGAAATAGGAGCTATGACGGCAAATGACATTATCGAAAATGTGCACGTAGTAGACTAATTATATGAACTGATTTATATTATATTACTATTAAGTGGTTTATGTATATTATATTACTATTATATGTAACATGCGGTTTCCATCGTCAAATCGTAAATTCATCTTATTAAATGGTATCATTCATTAAAATCCCACAAAAAATATTTCCAGTAAACGCTCATGGTACACCTTAAATTTTTAAACTTATAATTCAGGCAGTATCATCATTCGATAGAATTCAAAAGAATGGTAAGGCCTCTTGTTGACCCTCAAATTCTAAAATCATAAAAGTATTAAAACATCTTTTGAATAACATTCTTTAGATGTTGACACGTCTGTCATATATCAATATTTATATTTTAGAGTTTTTTTTACGAATTATCATTTAAACCTCTTACAGTTTGTGCGTTCTATACAATATTCCAGAATTTGCCAAAACTGTTTCGTTTTGAGATTGTTGTAATAATATGTATGCACGAGCAAATGTTTTACTCCCTAACATTTTTTGCTACAAGATATCGCTTGCAAATTGAAATAACACTTTATAAATTTATGCAAAGAACTTAATCTGGATAAAACTTCAATTAAGGCCATGACATTAAAACTAATTTTACCAACAATTATGTGAAAGTGGCTTTTTATGGTAAAGTAAGTCAATTTCACAATGTCTATGATCCTATCTTGACATTTCAATTGATAGTTTTCTGAATTCAAGTGTCTAGATTATATTAGCTAATGATTTCTCAGTATAACTAACATAATTTTGAAATTAGAGAATAAGTCAGGGACAAATAATTGCTTTTATCATACCCCCTCCTCGCATTTTTGTTGCATTTCTTTCACATTGATGTGAAATTTAAAATTATCCATTTTGTGCCATAATCTTTGCGTAATAAGTTTATTGTAATAAATAAAATGAAATTGCATTGTGTTACATTGTATTATCTTAAACGACATATTTCAATATTAAAGTTTAACGAACAAATATATCTTACGTTTAAGGATGTTTGCTGGTCAAGTTTTGAAATTTTTGTCAGATTTTGGAAATCCTCTGGTTTTATCCATTTGAATGCCTTAAGAAATTTTGCCCATGGACCCCCATTTTTCTTTTTATAAATCTTTTACATGTATAATTATAAGCCATTAGTAAGTCTTATAAAATCTTATTTATTTTTTAATAGTTTTTGAGAACTTTAACTGGTCAATGATAAAGCTATGAAAAATCAAGAGAGAACATTTTCCCACCAAAATTCCAATGGCTAATATCTCGAAAACAAGCACATTGACCCCTATATTTTTTTTGCTTTTTTGGTTCCTCAATTAATCCCATATCAATATATACTAGTTTTATGGAAAGTTATTTATTTTGAAACTGAGCAGCAAACTTCCTTAAGAAATGCTTATAATGAATTTGTTGAGATGAGAACAAATTGTTGCTGCAAATTCAAAAACGTTAAAACAGACTGGGTATTCGAGCACTATGGCTATGACTCCATACCTTTAAAAACTGTTAAATCTAACTAATCTAACTGCTTTTTATCTTTAGAAAATTATATGGGAGGTCGGAAGTTAATTTTACCCTTTACAAATAACAGATTTGGTTACCGTATTTTCTAATCAACTCTGTTTCCGAAATAAATCCTAAATTTGTTTTCTGTAAAAATTACAAATGTAAGCGTGACATATGTTTATCTGAATAGCTAATAATTCGGATATATGTAAAATACCCAAATGTTACTTTCTGGTCCTATTTTAGTTTTATTTAATGATAGTTTTAACTTATCCCTACATATGTTAAATAGGTTTGAGAGAGATCTGACCACACTTTGGTGAAGTTTAAACCATTCGGCTTCAGTTAGGGGAATGACAGTAACCAGAAATTACATTTTGTTTTTATTTACATAAATTATCAATTTATTTATGTAAATTGTTAATCTTAAATAAATCTGACTTGTTTTGTAAATATGTCTCATAAGCCATCTGCATGGCTGGGTATTGATTGTTTTAATGTATATTTTATTATGTTATTGCATTATGTATAATCAATGTTTGACACACTACTCAAATAAAATTTGTTTTATTTATTCTGTTCTTTCTGTTTTACTCGGAAGAAACAAAATCGTACAGTGCAATTTCCGTCTAATTAATATCAAATGTCAAAGAAGGACAACTTCTTTTTTTTTCTAGATGTCAGCATTACTGTATATTCTGTTATCTAAATAATAAAATAATATTTAATATTAGGGAAACTGTTAGATGAATCATTAACAGTTACTTATCAAACGCAGTTCAAATATTTATGACGTGTTATTAATAAACACCACCCTTTGTCCAGATAATCCAGTGAAAATGATAATAATGATGAAAACAAAAATATTTCTTTGTGATTCAACTGTTTATCATTTGAAACCAGATATAATCCTCTATTTAGTGCTGAGAAAGTTTTGACATCCTCAGTTTACTACAATTACGATTAACGATACATCAATTGCCAATCATAACAATTCATGCAGTTGCACAACTTACCGCCATCTGCGAAACGCAGCTTTTTAGCAGTTCTTCGTTAAAATATTGTATGTAGTCAATATTAATTTGTAGGAAAACATGTTTTAAAAATGTGAAATAATGCACATGTGGATCGTAATGTTGATGGTAATTAAGAGGACAAAACATTGATATTTCAATATGTATTGTAACTGCCAGCCTGAAATAAACTCTTATTAATTGATTTGTAATTCATATACACATCAACATGATAAAAGACTTTTAGTGATATAAAATCCGTCAAGAAAAAAAATAAAAAGTCATATACACAGATAAATATTATCCATGATTGAAAAAAAAGTGAAATCCAAAATAATTGTCCTGGTTGCTTCAACTGCATCGTTCATTATTAATTATATAAATACATTAATTCATGAACGACATAATAGCATGTTAAGGCTTTTATATACTAGACACTATAATGATAATTGTGCCTGTCCGAAGTAAGAAACAAAATAAGCATACGTTATTTGTAAGCAATAGATTATTGACATGTTGTTGAACCACAATGTCCCATTAATTTTTCTTGATTGTGACATTACCGGATGAGACTTGTCATCGAATTTGTCCATACCATGAGCAACAAACAAGTCACTAGTGGAGCAGAATCTGCATAACCTTTCCAAAGCAGTTGAGATCACCACCAGGGTTTTAGTGGGGTTCGTATTGATCAGTCTTTATTTTAAATTGGGTTTTCGTGAACATGTATATATTTTTTCGTCCTTCGTTGGTTTTTTTTGCCATGACCTTGTTGCTCTTTGATTGATGAGTTTTGAGTGTTCCCTTAGTATCTTCCGCCTCTTTTTGCAGTTATAAAGATTTTCATTGTATATCTTCCCTTACATTTTCCTGTTGATAATGCTAGAAATTATTAAAAGACTACATTCCCATTTCTCTCAGGCAAAGTTGACATTAGTTGGATTATTCCTTTAGTCATAAAGATGCTCATATATTAAGATGCCTTTATATCATTTGCCTTCCTATTTTTAGGTTCGAGCGTTCCTGGTGCAGGTAATTCCAGGAGAGCTCTTTAGACGCATCAAATTGATATAGCGTTATTTTCCTTAATTTCCTATAAAAAAGGCATAATTTATCCATCAGTTCAAACATCAAGAACATTTTGTAAAAGTATGCTTACTCTGACAAAACATAGTACTTTCGATGGTGCTGTTTACTAAAACTGCATTTAATTAATAAATTTTCAAATGAATATTAAAACTATTACGATGTTGATTCCAAATATACTTGACTGTGGATTTGCATTGAAAGTATATGGTAGATGTGCTACATAATATTATCAACTAAGGTATTCAGAAAATCAGAGTGCTGTTTTAGTAGTAAGTGACTTCCGGGATGTCATCTGTCACTCACTGACTACAAAATGGCATACTAAAAGATGATGCATGTACAAAGAGAATACTATAGATGGTTACAATTAATAGATTCAACATACGGATTGATATTAAGGCAGCTGTGAAAGTTGTAAATTGTGGTTTAATTTATCATGATTTCGAATTGGTTGTTCAAGATGATTTCTACATTACCATAAACCACAGACGTTTTAAGGTACTGTGTTTGTTTTTTTTTTATTTTTTTTTTTTTTTTTTTTGTTCATAAAATCACTGAATTTTAGACACATTGGTTATCTTTTACTTTGATGAAAAAGGAAAAGGATACCAATGGAATAATCTCACACTATGAGTCGAAGAAACCCAGATAACACGATAACGAGAGAATTAAAGTGAGACACTTTGATTACAGTCCACAAATCACAACAACAAATTGTAAAAACGAACATTACCTAAAACTGTGGATGAACTCATGTGCTCAGGAAAAGTATTCAATCTTTCACAACACTATTTTCTAGCTATACTAAACAAAAGAACTTGTAGTGTCAGTATAATTACACATACATTTACCAGCATTTGTTTTTAGTAGCTCAAGGTAAAACAGTATCCAATCTAATATTGAACCTATTAATTCGAATATTAAACAATAATAAACTTCTTAACATGATTTACATTTTTTATTAAAAATTGCAGTAGCATTAATTTAAGTTCGACGATGTCATCCAAAGGGCAAATGCAGGTTAACCATTTTGCCTGCGATTTGGGAGTAAGATTATGTTTACATTTTAACATGATTTCAAAAGGTAAATAAATTTAACTTCGAAATAATATTTTTTCACTGTATTTAGCTCGTATATTTCTTTTCCAACTCAAAATATCCTCTATTTTATTATGGCAAATTATTGTCTTCCTGATTGACAATAATCGATGTATATCTTATCACAAATAAGCAAACTGATCCGTTATAGCAAAAGTTGCAATAGAAGACTGTTTCCAGAATAATATACATTTATAACATTTTAAAATGCTGAAATTAGTTGACCGAAAAACGATCAATTATTTTTTTATTCTAGGCATCGATCCACCTAGAAATGTTTTGCTTTTCTGGTGTTTTTGTATGATATTATTTTATTGATACAGTCTGTAAATATTGCGCATTTGTTCTATAACATGTATAAGGTTCATGAGATATTTAGACATTTGTTATTATACAAGAACCCACAAATTGCGTTTTATTTAATTCTAGCAATATTTAGTAATGTTAATTCCTGTCTTCTACCTTGATTGAACGGACATTGCATCATACGAATTAATTACGATCACGTAAAAGTAATAGGCTTTCGAATGATATATGGTATAACCGAGTGTTTTGTGGGGCATTTAAGTTTATAACTAAGTCTTTTGAAAATGTCACTCACCTAGTACTATATTAGACTTGATATATACGGATATTTTATATTTAACAGAAACGTGGAATATAAACGACTTGACTTCGTTCTTTAGGTAAATGTGTTTTACTGTAGTATATAAAACGGTATGTGTGCGAATATTATAATGTGATCACAATATTTATCATACAAGGTTGTACAAAATTTAAAGTTAATTTATATTATTCTTTGTTTCACAGATATCAATTATCACAGTGACTGTTTCTATAATAATCTTTAATGAGCAAATACTACACAGTGTTTAGAAATATTTGTAATCATGCGGAATATAATTTGTTTAATTTTAAGAATAGGACATTGGATTTGGTTTGCACGAAATGTCATTCAGTATTCAATTTTCAAAATGGATTTGATATGGTATATATACAATTTATGTATTATAAGCTTTTAGAAATGAGATATATATGCGCATAAAGCAAACAGTTTCATATAGCTCTTCTTAAAATCTTCTAGGTAAAAGCTATCAAATTTGTTTTGAATTATGTTCAATCTATATAACCCTTATATGCGTTTGTAAAAATTTAAGTATGATTTTAGGAAAAACTCAGGAATTTAAATGGATCTCATAAACATTTAATTTGCAGCTACAAAAACGCTTAGATGAGATTTTAATAGTTGAGTTTTTGAATTTTTATTTGATTCTTTTGTCCTTTTGTCCTTTTGTTTCATTAGCCTATCTTTTCTATGACCATTCTTAAACACTACCTTACTTTGAAATGAGGGTTTATGGAAAGGGGCAGAAATTTTTCCTTGTTACAGGCCTCCTACGTCCCACTTTTGCAAGGGTTTTCTGCCGGTAGAAGAAGACCAAAAGTGACCATATATATTCATTTCAAGTCACCCTTTTGGTCAGGTTACAATGTTAACCATGTATATTTATATGTCAGTGAATATGTAAACCATATGGTAACCACATACTGGCACCGAAGTCGAAA
>JAASAO010003370.1:0-19897 GCA_017311375.1 Mytilus coruscus | reverse complement strand
TTTACAACGAAGTCGAAATAAACTATTGCCGGCTGGCCAAACTAAAGACTTCTCCACGTGGGCCATTATACCAGAGGAAGAGGTAGTTATTGCCTTTAAAATGGCCTATAGCACTTATGCCCTAGACCCGTACGAGTTTGTCAGCAGAGGATTAAAGGGGAGGTGGTACGCCTGTTTACAACGAAGTCGAAATAAACTATTGCCGGCTGGCCAAACTAAAGACTTCTCCACGTGGGCCATTATACCAGAGGAAGAGGTAGTTATTGCCTTTAAAATGGCCCATAGCACTTATGCACTAGACCCGTACGAGTTTGTCAGCAGAGGGTAAGGGAGGTACCCTGGTATATTACGAAGTCGAAATAAATTATTGCCGGCTGGCCAAACTAAAGACTTCTCCACGTGGGCCATTATACCAGAGGAAGAGGTAGTTATTGCCTTTAAAATGGCCTATAGCACTTATGCCCTAGACCCGTACGAGTTTGTCAGCAGAGGATTAAAAGGGGAGGTGGTACGCCTGTTTACAACGAAGTCGAAATAAACTATTGCCGGCTGGCCAAACTAAAGACTTCTCCACGTGGGCCATTATACCAGAGGAAGAGGTAGTTATTGCCTTTAAAATGGCCCATAGCACTTATGCACTAGACCCGTACGAGTTTGTCAGCAGAGGGTAAGGGAGGTACCCTGGTATATTACGAAGTCGAAATAAATTATTGCCGGCTGGCCAAACTAAAGACTTCTCCACGTGGGCCATTATACCAGAGGAAGAGGTAGTTATTGCCTTTAAAATGGCCTATAGCACTTATGCCCTAGACCCGTACGAGTTTGTCAGCAGAGGATTAAAGGGGAGGTGGTACGCCTGTTTACAACGAAGTCGAAATAAACTATTGCCGGCTGGCCAAACTAAAGACTTCTCCACGTGGGCCATTATACCAGAGGAAGAGGTAGTTATTGCCTTTAAAATGGCCCATAGCACTTATGCACTAGACCCGTACGAGTTTGTCAGCAGAGGGTAAGGGAGGTACCCTGGTATATTACGAAGTCGAAATAAATTATTGCCGGCTGGCCAAACTAAAGACTTCTCCACGTGGGCCATTATACCAGAGGAAGAGGTAGTTATTGCCTTTAAAATGGCCTATAGCACTTATGCCCTAGACCCGTACGAGTTTGTCAGCAGAGGATTAAAGGGGAGGTGGTACGCCTGTTTACAACGAAGTCGAAATAAACTATTGCCGGCTGGCCAAACTAAAGACTTCTCCACGTGGGCCATTATACCAGAGGAAGAGGTAGTTATTGCCTTTAAAATGGCCCATAGCACTTATGCACTAGACCCGTACGAGTTTGTCAGCAGAGGGTAAGGGAGGTACCCTGGTATATTACGAAGTCGAAATAAATTATTGCCGGCTGGCCAAACTAAAGACTTCTCCACGTGGGCCATTATACCAGAGGAAGAGGTAGTTATTGCCTTTAAAATGGCCTATAGCACTTATGCCCTAGACCCGTACGAGTTTGTCAGCAGAGGATTAAAAGGGGAGGTGGTACGCCTGTTTACAACGAAGTCGAAATAAACTATTGCCGGCTGGCCAAACTAAAGACTTCTCCACGTGGGCCATTATACCAGAGGAAGAGGTAGTTATTGCCTTTAAAATGGCCCATAGCACTTATGCACTAGACCCGTACGAGTTTGTCAGCAGAGGGTAAGGAGGTACCCTGGTATATTACGAAGTCGAAATAAATTATTGCCGGCTGGCCAAACTAAAGACTTCTCCACGTGGGCCATTATACCAGAGGAAGAGGTAGTTATTGCCTTTAAAATGGCCTATAGCACTTATGCCCTAGACCCGTACGAGTTTGTCAGCAGAGGATTAAAAGGGGAGGTGGTACGCCTGTTTACAACGAAGTCGAAATAAACTATTGCCGGCTGGCCAAACTAAAGACTTCTCCACGTGGGCCATTATACCAGAGGAAGAGGTAGTTATTGCCTTTAAAATGGCCCATAGCACTTATGCACTAGACCCGTACGAGTTTGTCAGCAGAGGGTAAGGGAGGTACCCTGGTATATTACGAAGTCGAAATAAATTATTGCCGGCTGGCCAAACTAAAGACTTCTCCACGTGGGCCATTATACCAGAGGAAGAGGTAGTTATTGCCTTTAAAATGGCCTATAGCACTTATGCCCTAGACCCGTACGAGTTTGTCAGCAGAGGATTAAAAGGGGAGGTGGTACGCCTGTTTACAACGAAGTCGAAATAAACTATTGCCGGCTGGCCAAACTAAAGACTTCTCCACGTGGGCCATTATACCAGAGGAAGAGGTAGTTATTGCCTTTAAAATGGCCCATAGCACTTATGCACTAGACCCGTACGAGTTTGTCAGCAGAGGGTAAGGAGGTACCCTGGTATATTACGAAGTCGAAATAAATTATTGCCGGCTGGCCAAACTAAAGACTTCTCCACGTGGGCCATTATACCAGAGGAAGAGGTAGTTATTGCCTTTAAAATGGCCTATAGCACTTATGCCCTAGACCCGTACGAGTTTGTCAGCAGAGGGTAAGGGTGGTACCCTGGTATATCACGAAGTCGAAATAAATTATTGCCGGCTGGCCAAACTAAAGACTTCTCCACGTGGGCCATTATACCGGAGGAAGAGGTAGTTATTGCCTTTAAAATAACCTATAGCACTTATGCCCTAGACCCGTACGAGTTTGTCAGCAGAGGGTTAAAAGGGGGAGGTGGTTCGTCTGTTTACACTGAAGTCGAAATAAACTATTGCCGGCTGGCCAAACTAAAGACTTCTCCACGTGGGCCATTATACCAGAGGAAGAGGTAGTTATTGCCTTTAAAATGGCCTATAGCACTTATGCCCTAGACCCGTACGAGTTTGTCAGCAGAGGGTAAGGGTGGTACCCTGGTATATCACGAAGTCGAAATAAATTATTGCCGGCTGGCCAAACTAAAGACTTCTCCACGTGGGCCATTATACCTGAGGAAGAGGTAGTTATTGCCTTTAAAATGGCCTATAGCACTTATGCCCTAGACCCGTACGAGTTTGTCAGCAGAGGATTAAAGGGGAGGTGGTACGCCTGTTTACAACGAAGTCGAAATAAACTATTGCCGGCTGGCCAAACTAAAGACTTCTCCACGTGGGCCATTATACCAGAGGAAGAGGTAGTTATTGCCTTTAAAATGGCCCATAGCACTTATGCACTAGACCCGTACGAGTTTGTCAGCAGAGGGTAAGGAGGTACCCTGGTATATTACGAAGTCGAAATAAATTATTGCCGGCTGGCCAAACTAAAGACTTCTCCACGTGGGCCATTATACCAGAGGAAGAGGTAGTTATTGCCTTTAAAATGGCCTATAGCACTTATGCCCTAGACCCGTACGAGTTTGTCAGCAGAGGATTAAAAGGGGAGGTGGTACGCCTGTTTACAACGAAGTCGAAATAAACTATTGCCGGCTGGCCAAACTAAAGACTTCTCCACGTGGGCCATTATACCAGAGGAAGAGGTAGTTATTGCCTTTAAAATGGCCCATAGCACTTATGCACTAGACCCGTACGAGTTTGTCAGCAGAGGGTAAGGGAGGTACCCTGGTATATTACGAAGTCGAAATAAATTATTGCCGGCTGGCCAAACTAAAGACTTCTCCACGTGGGCCATTATACCAGAGGAAGAGGTAGTTATTGCCTTTAAAATGGCCTATAGCACTTATGCCCTAGACCCGTACGAGTTTGTCAGCAGAGGATTAAAAGGGGAGGTGGTACGCCTGTTTACAACGAAGTCGAAATAAACTATTGCCGGCTGGCCAAACTAAAGACTTCTCCACGTGGGCCATTATACCAGAGGAAGAGGTAGTTATTGCCTTTAAAATGGCCCATAGCACTTATGCACTAGACCCGTACGAGTTTGTCAGCAGAGGGTAAGGAGGTACCCTGGTATATTACGAAGTCGAAATAAATTATTGCCGGCTGGCCAAACTAAAGACTTCTCCACGTGGGCCATTATACCAGAGGAAGAGGTAGTTATTGCCTTTAAAATGGCCTATAGCACTTATGCCCTAGACCCGTACGAGTTTGTCAGCAGAGGATTAAAAGGGGAGGTGGTACGCCTGTTTACAACGAAGTCGAAATAAACTATTGCCGGCTGGCCAAACTAAAGACTTCTCCACGTGGGCCATTATACCAGAGGAAGAGGTAGTTATTGCCTTTAAAATGGCCCATAGCACTTATGCACTAGACCCGTACGAGTTTGTCAGCAGAGGGTAAGGGAGGTACCCTGGTATATTACGAAGTCGAAATAAATTATTGCCGGCTGGCCAAACTAAAGACTTCTCCACGTGGGCCATTATACCAGAGGAAGAGGTAGTTATTGCCTTTAAAATGGCCTATAGCACTTATGCCCTAGACCCGTACGAGTTTGTCAGCAGAGGATTAAAAGGGGAGGTGGTACGCCTGTTTACAACGAAGTCGAAATAAACTATTGCCGGCTGGCCAAACTAAAGACTTCTCCACGTGGGCCATTATACCAGAGGAAGAGGTAGTTATTGCCTTTAAAATGGCCCATAGCACTTATGCACTAGACCCGTACGAGTTTGTCAGCAGAGGGTAAGGGAGGTACCCTGGTATATTACGAAGTCGAAATAAATTATTGCCGGCTGGCCAAACTAAAGACTTCTCCACGTGGGCCATTATACCAGAGGAAGAGGTAGTTATTGCCTTTAAAATGGCCTATAGCACTTATGCCCTAGACCCGTACGAGTTTGTCAGCAGAGGATTAAAAGGGGAGGTGGTACGCCTGTTTACAACGAAGTCGAAATAAACTATTGCCGGCTGGCCAAACTAAAGACTTCTCCACGTGGGCCATTATACCAGAGGAAGAGGTAGTTATTGCCTTTAAAATGGCCCATAGCACTTATGCACTAGACCCGTACGAGTTTGTCAGCAGAGGGTAAGGGAGGTACCCTGGTATATTACGAAGTCGAAATAAATTATTGCCGGCTGGCCAAACTAAAGACTTCTCCACGTGGGCCATTATACCAGAGGAAGAGGTAGTTATTGCCTTTAAAATAACCTATAGCACTTATGCCCTAGACCCGTACGAGTTTGTCAGCAGAGGGTTAAAAGGGGGAGGTGGTACGCCTGTTTACAACGAAGTCGAAATAAACTATTGGCGGCTGGCCAAACTAAAGACTTCTCCACGTGGGCCATTATACCAGAGGAAGAGGTAGTTATTGCCTTTAAAATGGCCTATAGCACTTATGCCCTAGACCCGTACGAGTTTGTCAGCAGAGGGTAAGGAGGTACCCTGGTATATTACGAAGTCGAAATAAACTATTGCCGGCTGGCCAAACTAAAGACTTCTCCACGTGGGCCATTATACCAGAGGAAGAGGTAGTTATTGCCTTTAAAATGGCCTATAGCACTTATGCCCTAGACCCGTACGAGTTTGTCAGCAGAGGGTAAGGGTGGTACCCTGGTGTATCACGAAGTCGAAATAAATTATTGCCGGCTGGCCAAACTAAAGACTTCTCCACGTGGGCCATTATACCGGAGGAAGAGGTAGTTATTGCCTTTAAAATGGCCTATAGCACTTATGCCCTAGACCCGTACGAGTTTGTCAGCAGAGGGTTAAAAGGGGGAGGTGGTACGCCTGTTTACAACGAAGTCGAAATAAACTATTGCCGGCTGGCCAAACTAAAGACTTCTCCACGTGGGCCATTATACCAGAGGAAGAGGTAGTTATTGCCTTTAAAATGGCCTATAGCACTTATGCCCTAGACCCGTACGAGTTTGTCAGCAGAGGGTAAGGGGGGTACCCTGGTATATTACGAAGTCGAAATAAATTATTGCCGGCTGGCCAAACTAAAGACTTCTCCACGTGGGCCATTATACCAGAGGAAGAGGTAGTTATTGCCTTTAAAATGGCCTATAGCACTTATGCCCTAGACCCGTACGAGTTTGTCAGCAGAGGATTAAAAGGGGAGGTGGTACGCCTGTTTACAACGAAGTCGAAATAAACTATTGCCGGCTGGCCAAACTAAAGACTTCTCCACGTGGGCCATTATACCAGAGGAAGAGGTAGTTATTGCCTTTAAAATGGCCCATAGCACTTATGCACTAGACCCGTACGAGTTTGTCAGCAGAGGGTAAGGGAGGTACCCTGGTATATTACGAAGTCGAAATAAATTATTGCCGGCTGGCCAAACTAAAGACTTCTCCACGTGGGCCATTATACCAGAGGAAGAGGTAGTTATTGCCTTTAAAATGGCCTATAGCACTTATGCCCTAGACCCGTACGAGTTTGTCAGCAGAGGATTAAAAGGGGAGGTGGTACGCCTGTTTACAACGAAGTCGAAATAAACTATTGCCGGCTGGCCAAACTAAAGACTTCTCCACGTGGGCCATTATACCAGAGGAAGAGGTAGTTATTGCCTTTAAAATGGCCCATAGCACTTATGCACTAGACCCGTACGAGTTTGTCAGCAGAGGGTAAGGGAGGTACCCTGGTATATTACGAAGTCGAAATAAATTATTGCCGGCTGGCCAAACTAAAGACTTCTCCACGTGGGCCATTATACCAGAGGAAGAGGTAGTTATTGCCTTTAAAATGGCCTATAGCACTTATGCCCTAGACCCGTACGAGTTTGTCAGCAGAGGATTAAAGGGGGAGGTGGTACGCCTGTTTACAACGAAGTCGAAATAAACTATTGCCGGCTGGCCAAACTAAAGACTTCTCCACGTGGGCCATTATACCAGAGGAAGAGGTAGTTATTGCCTTTAAAATGGCCCATAGCACTTATGCACTAGACCCGTACGAGTTTGTCAGCAGAGGGTAAGGGAGGTACCCTGGTATATTACGAAGTCGAAATAAATTATTGCCGGCTGGCCAAACTAAAGACTTCTCCACGTGGGCCATTATACCAGAGGAAGAGGTAGTTATTGCCTTTAAAATGGCCTATAGCACTTATGCCCTAGACCCGTACGAGTTTGTCAGCAGAGGATTAAAAGGGGAGGTGGTACGCCTGTTTACAACGAAGTCGAAATAAACTATTGCCGGCTGGCCAAACTAAAGACTTCTCCACGTGGGCCATTATACCAGAGGAAGAGGTAGTTATTGCCTTTAAAATGGCCCATAGCACTTATGCACTAGACCCGTACGAGTTTGTCAGCAGAGGGTAAGGAGGTACCCTGGTATATTACGAAGTCGAAATAAATTATTGCCGGCTGGCCAAACTAAAGACTTCTCCACGTGGGCCATTATACCAGAGGAAGAGGTAGTTATTGCCTTTAAAATGGCCTATAGCACTTATGCCCTAGACCCGTACGAGTTTGTCAGCAGAGGATTAAAAGGGGAGGTGGTACGCCTGTTTACAACGAAGTCGAAATAAACTATTGCCGGCTGGCCAAACTAAAGACTTCTCCACGTGGGCCATTATACCAGAGGAAGAGGTAGTTATTGCCTTTAAAATGGCCCATAGCACTTATGCACTAGACCCGTACGAGTTTGTCAGCAGAGGGTAAGGGAGGTACCCTGGTATATTACGAAGTCGAAATAAATTATTGCCGGCTGGCCAAACTAAAGACTTCTCCACGTGGGCCATTATACCAGAGGAAGAGGTAGTTATTGCCTTTAAAATGGCCTATAGCACTTATGCCCTAGACCCGTACGAGTTTGTCAGCAGAGGATTAAAAGGGGAGGTGGTACGCCTGTTTACAACGAAGTCGAAATAAACTATTGCCGGCTGGCCAAACTAAAGACTTCTCCACGTGGGCCATTATACCAGAGGAAGAGGTAGTTATTGCCTTTAAAATGGCCCATAGCACTTATGCACTAGACCCGTACGAGTTTGTCAGCAGAGGGTAAGGAGGTACCCTGGTATATTACGAAGTCGAAATAAATTATTGCCGGCTGGCCAAACTAAAGACTTCTCCACGTGGGCCATTATACCAGAGGAAGAGGTAGTTATTGCCTTTAAAATGGCCTATAGCACTTATGCCCTAGACCCGTACGAGTTTGTCAGCAGAGGATTAAAAGGGGAGGTGGTACGCCTGTTTACAACGAAGTCGAAATAAACTATTGCCGGCTGGCCAAACTAAAGACTTCTCCACGTGGGCCATTATACCAGAGGAAGAGGTAGTTATTGCCTTTAAAATGGCCCATAGCACTTATGCACTAGACCCGTACGAGTTTGTCAGCAGAGGGTAAGGAGGTACCCTGGTATATTACGAAGTCGAAATAAATTATTGCCGGCTGGCCAAACTAAAGACTTCTCCACGTGGGCCATTATACCAGAGGAAGAGGTAGTTATTGCCTTTAAAATGGCCTATAGCACTTATGCCCTAGACCCGTACGAGTTTGTCAGCAGAGGATTAAAAGGGGAGGTGGTACGCCTGTTTACAACGAAGTCGAAATAAACTATTGCCGGCTGGCCAAACTAAAGACTTCTCCACGTGGGCCATTATACCAGAGGAAGAGGTAGTTATTGCCTTTAAAATGGCCCATAGCACTTATGCACTAGACCCGTACGAGTTTGTCAGCAGAGGGTAAGGGAGGTACCCTGGTATATTACGAAGTCGAAATAAATTATTGCCGGCTGGCCAAACTAAAGACTTCTCCACGTGGGCCATTATACCAGAGGAAGAGGTAGTTATTGCCTTTAAAATGGCCTATAGCACTTATGCCCTAGACCCGTACGAGTTTGTCAGCAGAGGATTAAAAGGGGAGGTGGTACGCCTGTTTACAACGAAGTCGAAATAAACTATTGCCGGCTGGCCAAACTAAAGACTTCTCCACGTGGGCCATTATACCAGAGGAAGAGGTAGTTATTGCCTTTAAAATGGCCCATAGCACTTATGCACTAGACCCGTACGAGTTTGTCAGCAGAGGGTAAGGAGGTACCCTGGTATATTACGAAGTCGAAATAAATTATTGCCGGCTGGCCAAACTAAAGACTTCTCCACGTGGGCCATTATACCAGAGGAAGAGGTAGTTATTGCCTTTAAAATGGCCTATAGCACTTATGCCCTAGACCCGTACGAGTTTGTCAGCAGAGGATTAAAAGGGGAGGTGGTACGCCTGTTTACAACGAAGTCGAAATAAACTATTGCCGGCTGGCCAAACTAAAGACTTCTCCACGTGGGCCATTATACCAGAGGAAGAGGTAGTTATTGCCTTTAAAATGGCCCATAGCACTTATGCACTAGACCCGTACGAGTTTGTCAGCAGAGGGTAAGGGAGGTACCCTGGTATATTACGAAGTCGAAATAAATTATTGCCGGCTGGCCAAACTAAAGACTTCTCCACGTGGGCCATTATACCAGAGGAAGAGGTAGTTATTGCCTTTAAAATGGCCTATAGCACTTATGCCCTAGACCCGTACGAGTTTGTCAGCAGAGGATTAAAGGGGAGGTGGTACGCCTGTTTACAACGAAGTCGAAATAAACTATTGCCGGCTGGCCAAACTAAAGACTTCTCCACGTGGGCCATTATACCAGAGGAAGAGGTAGTTATTGCCTTTAAAATGGCCCATAGCACTTATGCACTAGACCCGTACGAGTTTGTCAGCAGAGGGTAAGGGAGGTACCCTGGTATATTACGAAGTCGAAATAAATTATTGCCGGCTGGCCAAACTAAAGACTTCTCCACGTGGGCCATTATACCAGAGGAAGAGGTAGTTATTGCCTTTAAAATGGCCTATAGCACTTATGCCCTAGACCCGTACGAGTTTGTCAGCAGAGGATTAAAAGGGGAGGTGGTACGCCTGTTTACAACGAAGTCGAAATAAACTATTGCCGGCTGGCCAAACTAAAGACTTCTCCACGTGGGCCATTATACCAGAGGAAGAGGTAGTTATTGCCTTTAAAATGGCCCATAGCACTTATGCACTAGACCCGTACGAGTTTGTCAGCAGAGGGTAAGGGAGGTACCCTGGTATATTACGAAGTCGAAATAAATTATTGCCGGCTGGCCAAACTAAAGACTTCTCCACGTGGGCCATTATACCAGAGGAAGAGGTAGTTATTGCCTTTAAAATGGCCTATAGCACTTATGCCCTAGACCCGTACGAGTTTGTCAGCAGAGGATTAAAAGGGGAGGTGGTACGCCTGTTTACAACGAAGTCGAAATAAACTATTGCCGGCTGGCCAAACTAAAGACTTCTCCACGTGGGCCATTATACCAGAGGAAGAGGTAGTTATTGCCTTTAAAATGGCCCATAGCACTTATGCACTAGACCCGTACGAGTTTGTCAGCAGAGGGTAAGGGAGGTACCCTGGTATATTACGAAGTCGAAATAAATTATTGCCGGCTGGCCAAACTAAAGACTTCTCCACGTGGGCCATTATACCAGAGGAAGAGGTAGTTATTGCCTTTAAAATGGCCTATAGCACTTATGCCCTAGACCCGTACGAGTTTGTCAGCAGAGGATTAAAAGGGGAGGTGGTACGCCTGTTTACAACGAAGTCGAAATAAACTATTGCCGGCTGGCCAAACTAAAGACTTCTCCACGTGGGCCATTATACCAGAGGAAGAGGTAGTTATTGCCTTTAAAATGGCCTATAGCACTTATGCCCTAGACCCGTACGAGTTTGTCAGCAGAGGATTAAAAGGGGAGGTGGTACGCCTGTTTACAACGAAGTCGAAATAAACTATTGCCGGCTGGCCAAACTAAAGACTTCTCCACGTGGGCCATTATACCAGAGGAAGAGGTAGTTATTGCCTTTAAAATGGCCCATAGCACTTATGCACTAGACCCGTACGAGTTTGTCAGCAGAGGGTAAGGGAGGTACCCTGGTATATTACGAAGTCGAAATAAATTATTGCCGGCTGGCCAAACTAAAGACTTCTCCACGTGGGCCATTATACCAGAGGAAGAGGTAGTTATTGCCTTTAAAATGGCCTATAGCACTTATGCCCTAGACCCGTACGAGTTTGTCAGCAGAGGATTAAAAGGGGAGGTGGTACGCCTGTTTACAACGAAGTCGAAATAAACTATTGCCGGCTGGCCAAACTAAAGACTTCTCCACGTGGGCCATTATACCAGAGGAAGAGGTAGTTATTGCCTTTAAAATGGCCCATAGCACTTATGCACTAGACCCGTACGAGTTTGTCAGCAGAGGGTAAGGAGGTACCCTGGTATATTACGAAGTCGAAATAAATTATTGCCGGCTGGCCAAACTAAAGACTTCTCCACGTGGGCCATTATACCAGAGGAAGAGGTAGTTATTGCCTTTAAAATGGCCTATAGCACTTATGCCCTAGACCCGTACGAGTTTGTCAGCAGAGGATTAAAAGGGGAGGTGGTACGCCTGTTTACAACGAAGTCGAAATAAACTATTGCCGGCTGGCCAAACTAAAGACTTCTCCACGTGGGCCATTATACCAGAGGAAGAGGTAGTTATTGCCTTTAAAATGGCCCATAGCACTTATGCACTAGACCCGTACGAGTTTGTCAGCAGAGGGTAAGGGAGGTACCCTGGTATATTACGAAGTCGAAATAAATTATTGCCGGCTGGCCAAACTAAAGACTTCTCCACGTGGGCCATTATACCAGAGGAAGAGGTAGTTATTGCCTTTAAAATGGCCTATAGCACTTATGCCCTAGACCCGTACGAGTTTGTCAGCAGAGGATTAAAAGGGGGAGGTGGTACGCCTGTTTACAACGAAGTCGAAATAAACTATTGCCGGCTGGCCAAACTAAAGACTTCTCCACGTGGGCCATTATACCAGAGGAAGAGGTAGTTATTGCCTTTAAAATGGCCCATAGCACTTATGCACTAGACCCGTACGAGTTTGTCAGCAGAGGGTAAGGGGAGGTACCCTGGTATATTACGAAGTCGAAATAAATTATTGCCGGCTGGCCAAACTAAAGACTTCTCCACGTGGGCCATTATACCAGAGGAAGAGGTAGTTATTGCCTTTAAAATGGCCTATAGCACTTATGCCCTAGACCCGTACGAGTTTGTCAGCAGAGGATTAAAAGGGGGAGGTGGTACGCCTGTTTACAACGAAGTCGAAATAAACTATTGCCGGCTGGCCAAACTAAAGACTTCTCCACGTGGGCCATTATACCAGAGGAAGAGGTAGTTATTGCCTTTAAAATGGCCTATAGCACTTATGCCCTAGACCCGTACGAGTTTGTCAGCAGAGGATTAAAAGGGGAGGTGGTACGCCTGTTTACAACGAAGTCGAAATAAACTATTGCCGGCTGGCCAAACTAAAGACTTCTCCACGTGGGCCATTATACCAGAGGAAGAGGTAGTTATTGCCTTTAAAATGGCCCATAGCACTTATGCACTAGACCCGTACGAGTTTGTCAGCAGAGGGTAAGGGAGGTACCCTGGTATATTACGAAGTCGAAATAAATTATTGCCGGCTGGCCAAACTAAAGACTTCTCCACGTGGGCCATTATACCAGAGGAAGAGGTAGTTATTGCCTTTAAAATGGCCTATAGCACTTATGCCCTAGACCCGTACGAGTTTGTCAGCAGAGGATTAAAAGGGGAGGTGGTACGCCTGTTTACAACGAAGTCGAAATAAACTATTGCCGGCTGGCCAAACTAAAGACTTCTCCACGTGGGCCATTATACCAGAGGAAGAGGTAGTTATTGCCTTTAAAATGGCCCATAGCACTTATGCACTAGACCCGTACGAGTTTGTCAGCAGAGGGTAAGGGAGGTACCCTGGTATATTACGAAGTCGAAATAAATTATTGCCGGCTGGCCAAACTAAAGACTTCTCCACGTGGGCCATTATACCAGAGGAAGAGGTAGTTATTGCCTTTAAAATGGCCTATAGCACTTATGCCCTAGACCCGTACGAGTTTGTCAGCAGAGGATTAAAAGGGGAGGTGGTACGCCTGTTTACAACGAAGTCGAAATAAACTATTGCCGGCTGGCCAAACTAAAGACTTCTCCACGTGGGCCATTATACCAGAGGAAGAGGTAGTTATTGCCTTTAAAATGGCCCATAGCACTTATGCACTAGACCCGTACGAGTTTGTCAGCAGAGGGTAAGGGAGGTACCCTGGTATATTACGAAGTCGAAATAAATTATTGCCGGCTGGCCAAACTAAAGACTTCTCCACGTGGGCCATTATACCAGAGGAAGAGGTAGTTATTGCCTTTAAAATGGCCTATAGCACTTATGCCCTAGACCCGTACGAGTTTGTCAGCAGAGGATTAAAAGGGGAGGTGGTACGCCTGTTTACAACGAAGTCGAAATAAACTATTGCCGGCTGGCCAAACTAAAGACTTCTCCACGTGGGCCATTATACCAGAGGAAGAGGTAGTTATTGCCTTTAAAATGGCCCATAGCACTTATGCACTAGACCCGTACGAGTTTGTCAGCAGAGGGTAAGGAGGTACCCTGGTATATTACGAAGTCGAAATAAATTATTGCCGGCTGGCCAAACTAAAGACTTCTCCACGTGGGCCATTATACCAGAGGAAGAGGTAGTTATTGCCTTTAAAATGGCCTATAGCACTTATGCCCTAGACCCGTACGAGTTTGTCAGCAGAGGATTAAAAGGGGAGGTGGTACGCCTGTTTACAACGAAGTCGAAATAAACTATTGCCGGCTGGCCAAACTAAAGACTTCTCCACGTGGGCCATTATACCAGAGGAAGAGGTAGTTATTGCCTTTAAAATGGCCCATAGCACTTATGCACTAGACCCGTACGAGTTTGTCAGCAGAGGGTAAGGAGGTACCCTGGTATATTACGAAGTCGAAATAAATTATTGCCGGCTGGCCAAACTAAAGACTTCTCCACGTGGGCCATTATACCAGAGGAAGAGGTAGTTATTGCCTTTAAAATGGCCTATAGCACTTATGCCCTAGACCCGTACGAGTTTGTCAGCAGAGGATTAAAGGGGAGGTGGTACGCCTGTTTACAACGAAGTCGAAATAAACTATTGCCGGCTGGCCAAACTAAAGACTTCTCCACGTGGGCCATTATACCAGAGGAAGAGGTAGTTATTGCCTTTAAAATGGCCTATAGCACTTATGCCCTAGACCCGTACGAGTTTGTCAGCAGAGGATTAAAAGGGGAGGTGGTACGCCTGTTTACAACGAAGTCGAAATAAACTATTGCCGGCTGGCCAAACTAAAGACTTCTCCACGTGGGCCATTATACCAGAGGAAGAGGTAGTTATTGCCTTTAAAATGGCCCATAGCACTTATGCACTAGACCCGTACGAGTTTGTCAGCAGAGGGTAAGGGAGGTACCCTGGTATATTACGAAGTCGAAATAAATTATTGCCGGCTGGCCAAACTAAAGACTTCTCCACGTGGGCCATTATACCAGAGGAAGAGGTAGTTATTGCCTTTAAAATGGCCTATAGCACTTATGCCCTAGACCCGTACGAGTTTGTCAGCAGAGGATTAAAAGGGGAGGTGGTACGCCTGTTTACAACGAAGTCGAAATAAACTATTGCCGGCTGGCCAAACTAAAGACTTCTCCACGTGGGCCATTATACCAGAGGAAGAGGTAGTTATTGCCTTTAAAATGGCCCATAGCACTTATGCACTAGACCCGTACGAGTTTGTCAGCAGAGGGTAAGGGAGGTACCCTGGTATATTACGAAGTCGAAATAAATTATTGCCGGCTGGCCAAACTAAAGACTTCTCCACGTGGGCCATTATACCAGAGGAAGAGGTAGTTATTGCCTTTAAAATGGCCTATAGCACTTATGCCCTAGACCCGTACGAGTTTGTCAGCAGAGGATTAAAGGGGAGGTGGTACGCCTGTTTACAACGAAGTCGAAATAAACTATTGCCGGCTGGCCAAACTAAAGACTTCTCCACGTGGGCCATTATACCAGAGGAAGAGGTAGTTATTGCCTTTAAAATGGCCCATAGCACTTATGCACTAGACCCGTACGAGTTTGTCAGCAGAGGGTAAGGGAGGTACCCTGGTATATTACGAAGTCGAAATAAATTATTGCCGGCTGGCCAAACTAAAGACTTCTCCACGTGGGCCATTATACCAGAGGAAGAGGTAGTTATTGCCTTTAAAATGGCCTATAGCACTTATGCCCTAGACCCGTACGAGTTTGTCAGCAGAGGATTAAAGGGGAGGTGGTACGCCTGTTTACAACGAAGTCGAAATAAACTATTGCCGGCTGGCCAAACTAAAGACTTCTCCACGTGGGCCATTATACCAGAGGAAGAGGTAGTTATTGCCTTTAAAATGGCCTATAGCACTTATGCCCTAGACCCGTACGAGTTTGTCAGCAGAGGATTAAAAGGGGAGGTGGTACGCCTGTTTACAACGAAGTCGAAATAAACTATTGCCGGCTGGCCAAACTAAAGACTTCTCCACGTGGGCCATTATACCAGAGGAAGAGGTAGTTATTGCCTTTAAAATGGCCCATAGCACTTATGCACTAGACCCGTACGAGTTTGTCAGCAGAGGGTAAGGGAGGTACCCTGGTATATTACGAAGTCGAAATAAATTATTGCCGGCTGGCCAAACTAAAGACTTCTCCACGTGGGCCATTATACCAGAGGAAGAGGTAGTTATTGCCTTTAAAATGGCCTATAGCACTTATGCCCTAGACCCGTACGAGTTTGTCAGCAGAGGATTAAAGGGGAGGTGGTACGCTTGTTTACAACGAAGTCGAAATAAACTATTGCCGGCTGGCCAAACTAAAGACTTCTCCACGTGGGCCATTATACCAGAGGAAGAGGTAGTTATTGCCTTTAAAATGGCCCATAGCACTTATGCCCTAGACCCGTACGAGTTTGTCAGCAGAGGATTAAAAGGGGGAGGTGGTACGCCTGTTTACAACGAAGTCGAAATAAACTATTGCCGGCTGGCCAAACTAAAGACTTCTCCACGTGGGCCATTATACCAGAGGAAGAGGTAGTTATTGCCTTTAAAATGGCCCATAGCACTTATGCACTAGACCCGTACGAGTTTGTCAGCAGAGGGTAAGGAGGTACCCTGGTATATTACGAAGTCGAAATAAATTATTGCCGGCTGGCCAAACTAAAGACTTCTCCACGTGGGCCATTATACCAGAGGAAGAGGTAGTTATTGCCTTTAAAATGGCCTATAGCACTTATGCCCTAGACCCGTACGAGTTTGTCAGCAGAGGATTAAAAGGGGAGGTGGTACGCCTGTTTACAACGAAGTCGAAATAAACTATTGCCGGCTGGCCAAACTAAAGACTTCTCCACGTGGGCCATTATACCAGAGGAAGAGGTAGTTATTGCCTTTAAAATGGCCCATAGCACTTATGCACTAGACCCGTACGAGTTTGTCAGCAGAGGGTAAGGAGGTACCCTGGTATATTACGAAGTCGAAATAAATTATTGCCGGCTGGCCAAACTAAAGACTTCTCCACGTGGGCCATTATACCAGAGGAAGAGGTAGTTATTGTTTTAAAATGGCCTATAGCACTTATGCCCTAGACCCGTACGAGTTTGTCAGCAGAGGATTAAAAGGGAGGTGGTACGCCTGTTTACAACGAAGTCGAAATAAACTATTGCCGGCTGGCCAAACTAAAGACTTCTCCGTGGGCCATTATACCAGAGGAAGAGGTAGTTATTGCCTTTAAAATGGCCTATAGCACTTATGCCCTAGACCCGTACGAGTTTGTCAGCAGAGGATTAAAGGGGAGGTGGTACGCCTGTTTACAACGAAGTCGAAATAAACTATTGCCGGCTGGCCAAACTAAAGACTTCTCCACGTGGGCCATTATACCAGAGGAAGAGGTAGTTATTGCCTTTAAAATGGCCTATAGCACTTATGCCCTAGACCCGTACGAGTTTGTCAGCAGAGGATTAAAAGGGGAGGTGGTACGCCTGTTTACAACGAAGTCGAAATAAACTATTGCCGGCTGGCCAAACTAAAGACTTCTCCACGTGGGCCATTATACCAGAGGAAGAGGTAGTTATTGCCTTTAAAATGGCCCATAGCACTTATGCACTAGACCCGTACGAGTTTGTCAGCAGAGGGTAAGGGAGGTACCCTGGTATATTACGAAGTCGAAATAAATTATTGCCGGCTGGCCAAACTAAAGACTTCTCCACGTGGGCCATTATACCAGAGGAAGAGGTAGTTATTGCCTTTAAAATGGCCTATAGCACTTATGCCCTAGACCCGTACGAGTTTGTCAGCAGAGGATTAAAAGGGGAGGTGGTACGCCTGTTTACAACGAAGTCGAAATAAACTATTGCCGGCTGGCCAAACTAAAGACTTCTCCACGTGGGCCATTATACCAGAGGAAGAGGTAGTTATTGCCTTTAAAATGGCCCATAGCACTTATGCACTAGACCCGTACGAGTTTGTCAGCAGAGGGTAAGGGAGGTACCCTGGTATATTACGAAGTCGAAATAAATTATTGCCGGCTGGCCAAACTAAAGACTTCTCCACGTGGGCCATTATACCAGAGGAAGAGGTAGTTATTGCCTTTAAAATGGCCTATAGCACTTATGCCCTAGACCCGTACGAGTTTGTCAGCAGAGGATTAAAGGGGAGGTGGTACGCCTGTTTACAACGAAGTCGAAATAAACTATTGCCGGCTGGCCAAACTAAAGACTTCTCCACGTGGGCCATTATACCAGAGGAAGAGGTAGTTATTGCCTTTAAAATGGCCCATAGCACTTATGCCCTAGACCCGTACGAGTTTGTCAGCAGAGGATTAAAAGGGGAGGTGGTACCCCTGTATATTACGAAGTCGAAATAAACTATTGCCGGCTGGCCAAACTAAAGACTTCTCCACGTGGGCCATTATACCAGAGGAAGAGGTAGTTATTGCCTTTAAAATGGCCTATAGCACTTATGCCCTAGACCCGTACGAGTTTGTCAGCAGAGGATTAAAAGGGGGAGGTGGTACGCCTGTTTACAACGAAGTCGAAATAAACTATTGCCGGCTGGCCAAACTAAAGACTTCTCCACGTGGGCCATTATACCAGAGGAAGAGGTAGTTATTGCCTTTAAAATGGCTCATAGCACTTATGCACTAGACCCGTACGAGTTTGTCAGCAGAGGGTAAGGAGGTACCCTGGTATATTACGAAGTCGAAATAAATTATTGCCGGCTGGCCAAACTAAAGACTTCTCCACGTGGGCCATTATACCAGAGGAAGAGGTAGTTATTGCCTTTAAAATGGCCTATAGCACTTATGCCCTAGACCCGTACGAGTTTGTCAGCAGAGGATTAAAAGGGGAGGTGGTACGCCTGTTTACAACGAAGTCGAAATAAACTATTGCCGGCTGGCCAAACTAAAGACTTCTCCACGTGGGCCATTATACCAGAGGAAGAGGTAGTTATTGCCTTTAAAATGGCCCATAGCACTTATGCACTAGACCCGTACGAGTTTGTCAGCAGAGGGTAAGGAGGTACCCTGGTATATTACGAAGTCGAAATAAATTATTGCCGGCTGGCCAAACTAAAGACTTCTCCACGTGGGCCATTATACCAGAGGAAGAGGTAGTTATTGCCTTTAAAATGGCCTATAGCACTTATGCCCTAGACCCGTACGAGTTTGTCAGCAGAGGATTAAAGGGGAGGTGGTACGCCTGTTTACAACGAAGTCGAAATAAACTATTGCCGGCTGGCCAAACTAAAGACTTCTCCACGTGGGCCATTATACCAGAGGAAGAGGTAGTTATTGCCTTTAAAATGGCCCATAGCACTTATGCCCTAGACCCGTACGAGTTTGTCAGCAGAGGATTAAAAGGGGAGGTACCCTGGTATATTACGAAGTCGAAATAAATTATTGCCGGCTGGCCAAACTAAAGACTTCTCCACGTGGGCCATTATACCAGAGGAAGAGGTAGTTATTGCCTTTAAAATGGCCTATAGCACTTATGCCCTAGACCCGTACGAGTTTGTCAGCAGAGGATTAAAAGGGAGGTGGTACGCCTGTTTACAACGAAGTCGAAATAAACTATTGCCGGCTGGCCAAACTAAAGACTTCTCCACGTGGGCCATTATACCAGAGGAAGAGGTAGTTATTGCCTTTAAAATGGCCTATAGCACTTATGCCCTAGACCCGTACGAGTTTGTCAGCAGAGGATTAAAAGGGGAGGTACCCTGGTATATTACGAAGTCGAAATAAATTATTGCCGGCTGGCCAAACTAAAGACTTCTCCACGTGGGCCATTATACCAGAGGAAGAGGTAGTTATTGCCTTTAAAATGGCCTATAGCACTTATGCCCTAGACCCGTACGAGTTTGTCAGCAGAGGATTAAAAGGGGAGGTGGTACGCCTGTTTACAACGAAGTCGAAATAAACTATTGCCGGCTGGCCAAACTAAAGACTTCTCCACGTGGGCCATTATACCAGAGGAAGAGGTAGTTATTGCCTTTAAAATGGCCCATAGCACTTATGCACTAGACCCGTACGAGTTTGTCAGCAGAGGGTAAGGGAGGTACCCTGGTATATTACGAAGTCGAAATAAATTATTGCCGGCTGGCCAAACTAAAGACTTCTCCACGTGGGCCATTATACCAGAGGAAGAGGTAGTTATTGCCTTTAAAATGGCCTATAGCACTTATGCCCTAGACCCGTACGAGTTTGTCAGCAGAGGATTAAAAGGGGAGGTGGTACGCCTGTTTACAACGAAGTCGAAATAAACTATTGCCGGCTGGCCAAACTAAAGACTTCTCCACGTGGGCCATTATACCAGAGGAAGAGGTAGTTATTGCCTTTAAAATGGCCCATAGCACTTATGCACTAGACCCGTACGAGTTTGTCAGCAGAGGGTAAGGGAGGTACCCTGGTATATTACGAAGTCGAAATAAATTATTGCCGGCTGGCCAAACTAAAGACTTCCACGTGGGCCATTATACCAGAGGAAGAGGTAGTTATTGCCTTTAAAATGGCCTATAGCACTTATGCCCTAGACCCGTACGAGTTTGTCAGCAGAGGATTAAAAGGGGAGGTGGTA